>CAJHQP010001003.1:0-137400 GCA_905132765.1 Moricandia arvensis
GTTTCTTGTTCCCTTCAATTTCAAATCTAGAGCGGAAAATAATAATAATAAATCCCAAACTCAAAAAGATGAACATGAAAAGGTGGAAACAGACAAAACGACAACCGTTTGCCATCATGAGGGCTTCCGTTTCAAGCCCTTCTGTATATAGGTTGTATCAGAAGGCCCATACGGCCCAAATATAGTATACTTTAAAAACTTCATCCACAACCAAGCATATATTTTTCTTTATTACAGCGTTGAGAATAGAGAGATCACTGAAATTTTTGATATCCATGTGGTGGTAAGAGACATGAGGCTTATATTTAGGTTACATGTGGTGGGTTGCTTTGCCATGATTCAGAAAAAACATTTCTACCGTAAACAAAAGAGAAAGTGTAGAAACACATGGATGATATAAGACTATGAAACTGTGTTCTTGCTTTATTTCTTTGACAGAGAATATTAGATCTGTCTTTAATTTATTTTGCCATGATCACACTCGTCTTCATTATTGGATACCCATTATGAGTTGAATTTAGTACTAACAACATGAGTTTTACTATGGTAAGCATAACTTGCCACGACCACCCTCGGTTTTACTTTATAGTTTTTTTCATAAAAGGCACAAAAACGGCATGATGTTTACTATGGTTTGCGTAACTTGTTGAAGAAGGAAAGAATCTCCTCCGAGACTTGTTTAGACTTCTCTTGCTGGATAAAATGATGACCATCCTCAATAATAACAACCTCAAGATTAGGTACAATACTCTTGAACATCTCTCCTTTCACATACTCCATTGTTTCATTAGCTCCTATATCTTTGTCTCCAGCAATAAACTTTGTCGGAACAAGGATCTTGGACCCTTCCCACGGCGCCAATATCTCCCAGTTCCTGAAATTTTGCTCACACTTTCACATAGCTGATAACAGGAAGGAAATTCTTATCGACAGTTTGAAAACTTACAGATCCATGGCTCTGTAGTAATTCAAAGGGCCAGTGAATCCAGACTTCTGAAACTTGTCTGCATAAACCTGAATCTCTTCTTCAGTTATCCAATTTGGAATCTCTGATGGAATCTCAAGATGATCGATGATCTCTGTACCAGGAGGTGCCACCATGAAATCTGTTCTTGTTGTTAGCAAGAACTTCTTCATAACTGTCTTCCAGTCATGCTTGGCAAATGCAGCCTCAGCTCTTCCAGGTTTCTTGTAAAACAAGGAACTGAATTAAACAATGACAATATAAACACCACAAATCTTGAAAGTTACCTGAAACTGAGTGATGTATAACCCATCTCCAAAGCTTTTGGAAAACTCTGAAGGTTTAAGATTTGGATCTCTTGGAGAATATGGAACCGAAAGACTTATAAAACCTTTGACTCTGTCTGGTCTAAACAAGCATAGAGACCAACCTATGACTGATCCCCAGTCATGTCCAGCCACAAAAGCCTATTAACAGTAAGAAGCAAAAAAAAAATTGTAATCTCTATATCTAATGGTTGGATTCTTGGGAGATCAGTGTAACCTGAGCAGTGCCGTAGTGATCAAGCAAACCGATAACATCAGCGACGAGGTGGCTCACAGTGTAAGACTCATGGCTTGGAAGAATATCAGAGTTACCGTAGCCTCTGAGATCTGGAGCCACCACGTGGTAGCCATGGCTTGACAAGAAATCGATCTGGTGACGCCACGAGAACCATGTCTCAGGGAAGCCATGGAGTAATAGAACCAAAGGCTCTCCTTCACCTCCTTTCTCAGCTACGTTTAACCAAATCCCGTTGGTTTTGATCTTCTTCTCTTTCACTAAGCTTGTCATGATTCTTGATCTGATGTGAGAAATGAAAGATAAGCGGCCAGTGAAAACTTTTATTACAAGAGTTGAGATTTTGAATGTACGTAACGATCTCTAGTTATGTTTCAGTTTCTTCCAGTTGCCGTGAATAAAAGACTCGACAATTTCAAAGAAACAAGAAACACATGACTAATTATAAAGACCAGACACGTAAAGTAACTCTTGGTTCTTACAAAACGGTAGAGAACAAGAGCGAGTAAATCTCGCCAACACAACACGGAGTAGGAGCAAAAACTTTACTCAAAAGAAAATGATGTATTCAATGTTTTTGGTTGAATGAAAGGAGTTCAGGAAGACATTGATTTCTTCTTATCTTCTTCGAGTCGCTGAAGCTCAGCCAGCCTTTCATCCCAAGCTCGTTCCCTTGCAACTTTAGCCATCTTACGTTCCACTTCCTTGATTCTCTTCTTCCTCTTCGCCTCTTGCACCAGCGCTTGCCTCTTCTTTTTCTCAGACTGTGAAAAGTATTCAGTTCAGGAAGACTCATCTCATCAGAAAACATCATCAGTAATATATATGTAAACAAAATCTATAGAAAACATCACAGATCGTTTCTGCCAAGAAATGGGACAAAACAGAGATACAATATCTATAGCGTTTGTTCCAAACAATCAGCAGAAATAACACACTAGAAATATTGTTTCGTCAGGAAATGGAACAAAACAGTCATTTTTCCCATCAGGTACTGCGATTTCTCAACAGTGAGTGAGACACTTTAATGTATGGATTCAACAATCCAAGGTCTCTCATCTTTTTCTAACAATCACCAGAACTAACAGTCTAACAAGAAAAAGACTTGAAAGAAAGCACACAAACCAGTATGAAAGCACGGCGCTGGCCTATGCGTTTCTTAGCATTCCTTCTTTTGAGACTACCCTTGTTGGGATTGTTTGAAGCAATTGGCTCGCCAGGAGTATACTGAACATATGCATAAGGCCCTGCATTTTC
Organism: Moricandia arvensis; assembly: GCA_905132765.1. Lineage (NCBI taxonomy): Eukaryota > Viridiplantae > Streptophyta > Magnoliopsida > Brassicales > Brassicaceae > Moricandia > Moricandia arvensis. Next base: position 2,783 of record CAJHQP010001003.1, read on the forward strand.
CTACAAATCTGTTATTCATCCAAACAATGCATTCTCTGTCCATATCAACTTCTTCAGTAAGAACACTATGACCCTAGTTAAAGGATACACTAACTCAACTTCAAGAACACAGCACTCAACAAAGCATCAAAATTTAAGCACAACTACAATGACCTGGAGGTTTAAGTTTGAATCTTTTCTTCTTGGGATGAGTCATGGGTCGTCTCTTCGGGAGCCGCGTATCAGTTAAGCTCAAGCTATGAAAATGATTAGCCAATGGAATCCATGGCAACCTAGATCCACCAAAGAAGGAGCATAACTCGGGTTTCGCAGCAGGAATCGCCGGCGTAGACGAGCAGCTAGAGGCGACACGAGAAACTAGGGTTCTCGACAGTGGACGGAGAATCGATCTAATCGCACCGAAACCCATTTCACCAAAGCATTAGCGGAAGAGATAGCGATCCAGATGCTGCTTTTTGGATTCTCCGGTATTGCTTCGGATCTTCGCTTACCAAAGGTTGAAACTTGAAACGAAGGAATCTCGCTAAACCCTGAATTCCACAGTGAACTATAACGGGCCATTAGTGTTAATGGGCTCGTTAGTGTAGTGTTAAGCTGTTAACTAGGTTTGAGACTTCTAAATTGGGCCTTCGAATAACCCGTAACACACGCCTTCATCAGATTTTACGGATTTTCTCTTCTATTAAATTATACTGATTTTTTTATTCTAGTGAGACCAAAATCAAGTTGATTCAAAAAAATTACTCATTCTTAAAAAAAAAACTTTTTAAAGCTATATGAGTTTTAAGAAGATTTGGTTTCGTTGACAAAAAAAAGAAAGAAGATTTGGTTTCTTTTGATTTTTGGGTTAATTCGGTTTTTAATTTAGAATCAATAAATGTCCAAAATATAGACATATTTTGGTTTAGACATTACTATCTAAAATATCAAAAATATATTAAAAGAGTAAATTTCTCAAATAGTAGTTTTAAAAAGTTTGTTACAAAATTAGCTTTAAAAATCCGAAATAGTTCTTTTATTTTGAAATTTTTAATATTTAATTTTTTTTCATAAACTTTTAAACTTACCTTCAAAAAACTCTAAACCTTAAGTGTAAATTAGTTATCACTAAAAGTATAAATGTATATTTACACTTTTTAATAAAATATATTTTGATCATTTTCTCTTTATAGACTATTTTGTGACAAAAACTTTTTTAAAATTATCTTAGGATATTTTTTATATTTAAAATCTCAAAATCTATTCCGAAATCACTTAAGACACCAATAAAATTTAGAAATATCAAAATTCTGATAAAATATAAAATAAATGGAAAATATATTTAAATTATCAAACGTTTAAGGAATTAACTTCATATAGTCTCAAAACATGTTTTGCCCCAAATTAACCCATAATTGTCAAAGTGACAAATTTAGCTTTCAGTAAAAAGGTAAAGACAATTATATCCATTATATATATATATAGTAAATAAAAATTAAAAATTAAATTTTGTCTCAAAATTATTTTTTTCCAAAAAGAAGTTTTCCAAGTATTCTTTTTCCAAAAAATAATTTTTAGATTTTTACATTCTCTTTTGAAAAACGAATTTTCTTAAAAAGAAGTTTAGTGAAATCTTTCTGAACATGTATGATTTTTCGCTGAAACTTCAATACTAATTCAAGGTGTCGATCCTGAACAAAACGTTCATTATGCCAAAAATCAGAAGAAAACAGAGCCTCTAGCTCAAAAACAAACACTAGAGCATGTAAAAGTCGTAAAAATGAATTGACATAAACAATATAAATAAAGCAATGTTAAGGAAATATACGATCTCGAGCTACACTCTCATCACGAGCTTCACTCTAAATCGACGATCTCATAGCGATCGTATGACAGAGACTCATCACGTCTACAATCAACTACAACAAAGCATAAGAGTCCCAAATGAATTACAAATGGTAGTCATATGAAATATAACGGCAAAGTCTCTCTCTGAAACAAAAGTTTTACTACTTCCTCTTATTCTCTTCACTTCCACTTCTTCTAAGTCTCTTTATCCTCCACTACCAATGCTTGTTTCTCATTCTTCTTCCGAAAATAAGCTCTCTTAAATCTATCAATGCTTCCCCCAACGAAATCTAGCTTGCCCTCAACATCTGTAATACAACCCGGAGGGAGCACATTACATTGATCATGTTGTCCCAACACAAGCTTCAACTAGGAAACATGAAAAACCATGTGAATTCGAGCTTCTAGAAGAAATTGTAGTTTATACGCCGTCTTTCCCACACGTTTAATGTTCTTGTAAGGCCCATAAAACTTGGCAGTTAGCTTTTGACAAAAGCGTCTAGCCACAGACTTTTGTCTATACGGCTGTAACTTCAAGTAGACCATATCCCCTACATTCAACTCCACTTCCCTTCATGACTTATCATCTTGTGTTTTCATAATTTCCTGAGCACGTAGCAAATTGTGTTTTAGAGAATCTAAAGCCTCGTCCCTTTCTCGTAAAGCCTTCTCCAATTCAAAGTTAGACGTTGAACCAAACTCAAAACGCATGAGTGGAGGTGGATCACGACCATATAGGACTTTAAATGGAGTTGTTTGCAAGGACTTGTGATAGGTAGTATTATACCACAGCTCCGCCCATGCCAGATATGTGTGCCATGACCGAGGATGAGGGAAAGAAAAACACTGTAAACAAGTCTCTAAGCATCTGTTGAGAACCTCTGATTGGCCATCGGTTTGGGGATGAAAATTTGTGCTATACTTTAGTGTAGTTCCAGATAAACGAAACACTTCAGTCCAGAAATATCTCAAAAGTATCCTATCTCTGTCTGAGACAATGCTCTTCAGAAAACCATGCAACTTAACTGTAACGACCCGGCCCAGCAAGGCCCATTAGGGTTTCCAGAAACCCTAGGTAAGCTTCCTAAGTGTGAGATCCTTGCAGAGAGTGAGCCGTCGTCGAGATCTGAGTCCGTACCGTCGCAACCGTCACCGTCTGACACCGGATCCGTTGTCGAACCACCACTACTCGCCGAAGGTAACCGGAAACCATCTCGTTTTTCCGATTTAAGTTGTACCCGAGTAGTAAATCATCGATATCTCGCTAACCGTGTCGTTTCTCGTGAATCCAAGGCCACCACTGTGTTCCCCTTGCTGAGACGAGTCCGGACCACCAAAACCAGCCAGAGAACCGTCGCGACGCGCCCACACGCGCAACCACGCGCCCCCGCCGGTCCGCGCATGTAACTCACGCGCCGTCGCCCTCCTCCGTCCGTCCAGCGCGTGGATCCCACGCGCCATCGCCAAGCACCGTCGCCGTCGACTCCCGTAAGCCATCGTCCGCCACTGTCTATCGTCGACTGCCGCCGTTGACTATCGCCGGTGACTCGGTAACTCGACCGAGTTGACTCGGCGAGTCAAACCAGCAACTCGGTCAACCGGTTAGGCAATCGATTGCGGTTTGGTTTTGGTTAACCGGTTTTGTTAATTGATTTTTGGTTTAAATTAATTAAATTCGGGTTATGCTAAACCGGTTTGAAATTGATTTGATTCTGGTCCAATTGGAATCAAATCCGGTTAAGGTAAACCGGCTGGTCCAATTCGATTTCAATTGGTCAAAGGTTGACCGGCTTGGGTCAGAGTTGACCGGCTTGGGTCAGAGTTGACCGGGTTGACCTTTGACCAGCGGGTTGACTTTTTTACCAGACCACCGTTTACCCGTTTTAACCCGTTCGAAAGGCGTTCTGACTCGATTTTTCGCCCTGATTTCAGATTTGGAGTCTATTTGAGCAGCTGGAGTTCATAGATACCACTTCTCCAAGTTGCTAAGGTGAGGGTCTATTCCGTAAACTATACTAAAAATAGAATTCTTCCTATCGTAGTTTAGTTTCGAAACATGATCCGTCTGCTTGAATCGAGTCTTGCTTGATAGTTAGGATATTGATTGTAAACCGGAAATTAGGGGTCTAGAGGATTCAATCATTGATTGGATTGTTTGATGTTAAGTGTTGATATATATATGTAAAGTAGTTATGAATATAAGGACTATGTGAGAGATTGCGGGGGCCGGAGACGTCTGGGCTATCGACGCAGATGTGTGCGATTGCGGGGTGCAGAGACGTTTGCATATCGACGCAGAGTATGATTGCGGGGGTACAGAGACGAACTTCTGTACTATCGACGCAGAGTATGTATATCCCTATAAGGAGAATGCGTGGTGTATGGACTAGCCTTATGCTATCATCACATTGTTTGTTTTGTGTGATGCGTTAGGCATCGTGTGTGTTCATGTTAGAGTTAAACTTCCGTAGTGGGAGTTCTATTTAATTAGTGAGAGGTTTGCGTGTCTAGCATCCCATACCTCACTAAGTGACTCCCATGTTGCTCACCCCTTCTTGTTCCCTTTCAGGTGAGGTTGGCGATGAGGAGTGATCTTTTCGGATCGTTGCTTTTAGGCGTTTTCTTTTCTTTTCTATTTCATACTTATCGTTGTTTTCCAGACATTATTCTATTTATTCGATTTATGGTGTTGAGACGACTTTTGAGAAGTAATAAAGTGGAATTTCAGAAGTTTATTATTTATTAAGTTAATTCGAGAATACGGGTCTCACAATTTGGTATCAGAGCGGGTTCCGTCTCAGCTCCGACCTGAGATGGCGATTCGTGGAGACTCATTTTAATCAATTTTCGATGATTTTTGAAACATGTCTGGAAGATTTGAGAAGCTTTTAAATAGCCACTTGTTGTCTCTATTCTTTTCCTTGAATAGACGTTGGTATTCGGTTCCAGTTGAAGTTGACCGTTTTACTTTTCCGTTTCAGATGCCGCCACGCAGGAGAGTTGGTCGCCCCCTGGCAGCCAGAGCTGCTCGAGAGGAGGGGGATGAGCATGTGCCGCCCCCAGTTTCGTAGCAAGCGGTTCCACCGATTGATCAGGATGCCTTGAGGCAGATGGTGCACGATGCAGCTAGACAAGCTGCTCAGGAGGCTGTTCAGCAGGCTACTCAGGAGGCAGCTAGGCAAGCTGCCCAGGTAGTCGCTCAGGAGGTTGCTCGCCATTTAGCAGCCGCTCAGCAGGGACAGCATGGACCCCAGGTTCAGATGCAGGGTGGTCCTCAGGTTCATGTGCAGGGTGGACCGCAGGTTCAGGTTCAGCAGGATCACGAGATTCCTGCCCAGCAGGCCCCTATTCCGCAGGTTCCAGCTCAGCAGTTTCCTTAGGGTGTTCAGGTTCCACCGCCACCACCACCGCCATCGGTCTATCCAATTTATGAAGAGAGATTTTACAGGATGACGAGTCAGATGAAGAACATGGATATGGAGCATTTTGTTGGAGCGGTAGACCCTACGAAGGCATATGATTGGAAGTTAAGTCTGGAACGCAAGTTGGATATTATTGCTTGCCCACCAGAGTTCTCTCTTAGGCTTGCTATGCAGTATTTGCGTGGAGATGCATTAGTATGGTGGGAGGGAGTGCGACAAGACTATGCTCCGGGCGTACTAACATTTGAAGACTTCAAGAGGGAATTCGATAGAAAGTACTTCCCAAAAGAAGCTATGGACAAGAAGAAATGTGATTTCGAGCATGTCAGCCAGGGTAGTAAGACCATCATGGAGTATGAGGTTGAGTTCAGTCGACTTCGCAGATTTTCTAGAGATGGTTTTGCAGAGGAAGATCTAATCCGGAAGTTTCTGAATGGGATGCGGGTGGATATTCGCAACAGATGTCGTCTCGTCACTTACCACAGGTTGGGAGACTTGGTAGAGAAAGCTGTTGAACAGGAGGCAGGTCTAGCAGAGGAGCAAAAACTCCTTAAGGCAGCGCAAACGAAGACTGGAAAGACTTCAGAGTCTCTGAAGAGGACATTAGATCAGTCAGAGGCACCATGGTGTGGCCGTTGTCGTCGTCATCACCCAGGAGAATGTTTTAAGTGTTTTGCTTGTGGACGGCTTGGACATATTTCTAAGAATTGTCGGTTTAAGCCGGTAGCTGCGACTTCTAGCGCCCAGGTTGCAGCACCAGCGGCACCTACAGTTGCAGCAGTCGCGCCAGTTGCACCAGGAGCTTGTTTCACTTGAGGCCAACATGGCCATATCGCTAGGGATTGTCCGACTATAGGACATGCGGCCAAGCGTCCAGCCATCCCTCCACGTGTCCATGCTTTGGGAGAGACTGATGGAGCTGAGCCGATAGCTGGTATGTACTCTTACCTTATTGTTTGAGCTTCTGGTTTGTTTGTGGTTATCATGTGTAGTTAGTAAAAATATTGTGTAGGATCTGTTTTGGTTGGAGGTGAGTCAGCTCACACCTTATTTGACAGGGGAGCTTCGCATAGCTTTGTGAATCCACGTTTGGTCAAATCTTGGCCGTTTGGTCAAATCTTGGCCGTTTCAAGGTTGACCGGCTTGGGTCAGAGTTGACCGGGTTGACCTTTGACCAGCGGGCTGACTTTTTGACCAGACCACCGTTTACCCGTTTTAACTCGTTCGAAAGGCGTTCTGACTCGATTTTTCACCCTGATTTCAGATTTGGAGTCTATTTGAGCAGCTGGAGTTCATAGATACCACTTCTCCAAGTTGCTAAGGTGAGGGTCTATTCCGTGAACTATACTAAAAATAGAATTCTTCCTATCATAGTTTAGTTTCGAAACATGATATGTCTGCTTGAATAGAGTCTTGCTTGATAGTTAGGATATTGACTGTAAACTGGAAATTAGGGGTCTAGAGGATTCAACCGTTAATTGGATTGTTTGATGTTAAGTGTTGATATATATATGTAAAGTAGTTATGAATATAAGGACTATGTGAGAGATTGCGGGGGCCGGAGACGTCTGGGCTATCGACGCAGATGTGTGCGATTGCGGGGTGCAGAGACGTTTGCATATCGATGCAGAGTATGATTGCGGGGGTACAGAGATGGACTTCTGTACTATCGACGCAGAGTATGTATATCCCTATGAGGAGAATGCGGGGTGTATGGACTAGCCTTATGCTATCATCGCATTGTTTGTTTTGTGTGATGCGTTAGGCATCGTGTGTGTTCATGTTAGAGTTAAACTTCCGTAGTGGGAGTTCTATTTAATTAGTGAGAGGTTTGCGTGTCTAGCATCCCATACCTCACTGAGTGACTCCCCTGTTGCTCACCCCTTCTTGTTCCCCTTTCAGGTGAGGTTGGCGATCAGGAGTGATCTTTTCAGATCGTTGCTTTTAGGCGTATTCTTTTCCTTTCTATTTCAGACTTATACCTGTTTTCCAGACATTGTTCTATTTATTCGATTTATGGTGTTGAGACGACTTTTGAGAAGTAATAAAGTGAAATTTCAGGAGTTTATTATTTATTAAGTTAATTCGAGAATACGGGTCTCACATTAACCACACTGTTCACAAACTGCTTAACCACATCCAATTTTGTAAAAGGATGTTTGAGGCTGATGAAATGAGCAAATTTGCTCAGGCAATCAATGACAACCAGAATAACATTGAAGCCATTAGAAGTTGGTAAACCCTCAATAAAATCCATATTGATATCTTCCCATACCAATGCTGGAATCGGCAAAGGTGTAAGTAAACCGGCTGGTGATAATGTTTAATGTTTGTGCGTCTGGCATACTGCACAGGAGGCTACATATTTTTGAATCTATTTATATATACCCTTCCAAAAGAACGAACATTGCACCATCTTAACTGTCTTGAGGACCCTTGAATGAGCACCCATCTTGCTTTCATGACCTTCATTCAATATAACTGAAATGAATTTAGACAACTTAGGTATCACCAAACGTTTCTTCGACAATAACCTCCCATCTATCACCTGGAGTTTTTTTTGAAATCAGTTCCCCATTCTGAAGCTTCGCTATGGTAGCATGTATTGTCGCATCCTCTTTGATCTCCTTATACAGGCCCATCCACTGCAACACTTTCAGGATTGTTAAAGCTAGACATAACGAGGAAACAAACATAGACCGAGACAAACCATCAACTGCTTTATTTTCTGGTCATGTTTTGTAGAAAATGTCAAAATTAAACCCCAAATCTTAGTCAACCATTTTTGATATTCCAGGTTCACTTCTTTCTGTTCCAGCAAGAACTTCAAACTTCGTTCATCTCTATGCACATGGAATTTTCTTCCCAAAAGACAGTGTTTCCATTTCCTAATAGCCATCACTATGGCCATTAACTCACGTTCATACCCTGGCTTCTGTTGTTCCCGTTGTGTCAAAGTGTAACTGAAAAATGCTATAGGTTGCTTATTTTGCATTAGTATTGTCCCTAACCCAAAACCAGATGCATCCGACTCCACCACAAAGACTTGTTGAAAATTGGGCAATGCTAAGACAGGTGCGTGAACCATAGCGTATTTCAACTTCTCGAATGTTGTTTGTGATTCTGAAGACCAAGAAAATTGATCTATTTCAATAGTATAGTCAAAGGACGAGCTATGCTTCCATAATCTCTAATGAATCTCCTGTAATACCCAGTTAAACCAAGGAACCCACGCAATTGTTTAACTGTTTTTGGTGTTGGCCAAGCGTTCATAGCCTCTGTTTTAGCAGAATCAGTAGCCACACCCCTTGCTGAAATCATATGTCACAAGTACTCAATTTTTTGCACTCTGAATATACACTTTTTTGGTTTGCAAATAAGCCTTGCTCCCTCAAAATTTGTAACACCAAACGAAGATGTTCTTCATGAGCCACATGATCAGTATTATAGATGAGGATATCATCGAAGAACACCCGGACAAATCGCCGAAGAAATGGTTTAAAAACTAAGTTCATCAGAGCTTGAAATGTAGCAGGCGCGTTAGTCAAGCCAAAAGGCATTACCAAAAACTCGTAATGACCTTCTACTGTTATGAATGCTGTCTTATGGATGCCAGCTTCAACCATCCCAATTTGGTGATAACCATCTGTAGATCCAGCTTAGTGAAAACTAATGCGCCATGTATTTCATCTAATAGCTGGTCGATTACTGGGATTGGATATTTGTCTAGCACTGTCACTCTGTTTAATGCTCTATAGTCAACCCAAAAACGTAGGGAACCATCCTTCTTCTTGACCAGTAGCACTAGACTTGAGAAAGGAATAGTACTCGGTCGTATGATCCCTATAGAGAGCATTTCGTTCACCATCTGTTCCATTGTCACTTTGCTTTAGTGTGGGTAACAATATGGTCTAACATATACTGATGATACTCTTGGTTTCAAGTCGATGGCATGTTCTTTCCTCCGAATGGATGTAATGTCGTAGGGATTGCAAAGAGATCAGCAAATTCCTGGAGTAACAGTGAGAATTTTGGTGAAATTTTTGGATTCGAAGATGTTGCTATACATGTAGTAAGAAGCACTTCTCTTCCAATCTTATCACATGTATAGACTGGTTTCAATGACTTGAATGAGAATTTGGTGCAATGTAACGACTTCCCTCCAAACAAAGTCACCTTATTCCCGTTGTAGACAAAAGAAAAAAATATGTTTTTTCCAGTCCACTTCACACTTGCCTAGCGTTTCAAGCCATTGAATGCCTAGTATCACATCCAAGTTTCCCAGTTCTAAAGAGATGAAGTCACTTGTGATGTTGGTGTTATTTAATTGGAATGTGACTGCTCGGCTAATTCCCAAGCTTTCACAGTCACACCATTACCCAACAACAGGTCCAAGTTGCCATCCGCACAAATTTTCAGTCGCAATTTGTCCATAACTTCAGGTGAGATGAAGTTGTGAGATGTTCCACTATCAAGCATGACAATCAACTCTTCGTTGTACTAATTTTTTATAATGCCCCAGTTGATAATTCAAATGTATATAGGTATCAAAAATGGTTTTGTAGTTTTGCCCCGGACAACAATTGTTTTTGGATCCCCCCCTGGGTGTTGGTACTCTTCTGTGTCTTTTCTCTGTGCATCATCCCATTTTGTAGGCGACAAACGAATATCAGTGATACGATGAAGTTAAGAACGATCGTGGCTACTGAACTTGTTCGGAGGATTAAATATAGACGACATAACGTTCGGCCCTTATAATTAAACGGCAAGCTGTTTAGTTACGAAACGTCCAATACGGCGTCGTTTTAACGGACCTGCGGAGATTCTAGCGTCGCCTGGGGTTCTCGACGATTCATCGCTCTCTCATCTCTCTCTCGCAGCTACCGATGCAAATCTGCCACTGATTGATACATCTGCTCCAACGACAAGCAAAAGATGAGGAAACGCGATTTGGCAATTTTGATGCTCTCTGGATTTGCAATCTTCTTCACTCTTCAGGTGATTTCCTCCCACTAATCACTGTATAGAACTTGTAGAACCATTCATCGATCTGTTTCTAGAGCTTAGAAATCGTCTTCGAATTCTTTATATGAGTGGTGGGCACGATTGTAGAGTTTCTCAGATATTATCTATTGATTCGTTATTGATTATCGATTTGGCAGCATGAGGGTGATTTTGCATTCAAAGAAGCATGGTTCCATTTGTACGATGATTACCCAGTCAAACACGAAGCCGATCGTCTTCCACCTCCTCTTATTGCTGATCTTAACGGCGATGGCAAGAAGGAGGTCCTCGTCGCTACAAACGATGCCAAAATTCAGGTTAAGGAATGATTTGCACCTTAGTTCTTATGCATTGTCTCTCTAATGTTTGAATGAATGTTGATGTTTTGTGGATTAGGTCCTAGAGCCTCATACAAGGCGGGTGGACGAAGGTTTCAGTGAAGCGCGTGTTCTTGCTGAGGTCACTCTTTTGCCTGACAAGATCCGTGTTGCTTCTGGGAGACGCGCTGTGGCCATGGCCACTGGTGTTATTGATAGGTACTATAAAGATGGGACACCACAGAAGCAGGTTTTGGTCGTTGTTACCTCTGGTTGGTCTGTGCTATGCTTTGATCACAACCTCAAAAAGCTCTGGGAGACGAATCTGCAGGTTCTTTTTATCCTTCTTTGTCCTTTGTCTTAAAGTTCTGTATGTTACCGTCTTCTACTTACTGATATTGATTGGAATAACAGGAGGATTTTCCACATAATGCACACCATAGAGAGATTGCAATTTCGATAAGTAACTACACATTGAAGCATGGTGATACTGGTTTGGTTATTGTTGGTGGACGGATGGAGATGCAGCCATATGTATGTGCAAGGCAAAATTTTATCTGTTGGTTTCTTATTTAGCTTGGATTGTGTTGTTGCTAATGGATTATTCTTGTCGTTTTAGAATCACATGGACCCATTTGAGGAACTTGGCATGACAGAACAAAATGCTGAGCAACACAGAAAAAGTGCTACTGATAAACAGGTACATGAAATGTGTGCTGTTATTATATCATGATCACTTCCTTGGACTACTTGTGGTAGTAATTAAGATGTTTTTGTTATACATGTTGTCTAGAACTCATTGATAAATAAATAAATTGACAGTTATTCATATTTACTGTGGATAAGAGGTGTGTTTGAACTCTTTTGAATAACTTTAAGCTTCTTTTCAGCCCTCTGAAGATTCTGGAGGAGTAAACTTGCGTCACTTTTCTGTTTATGCATTTGCTGGCCGGAGTGGTGTACTTCGATGGAGTAAAAAGAATGATGTCAGTTATTTCTCCTTTCTGCCCACTTCCTTCTCCACATATTTTCTTAACTAGAATCTTACCTTCGACAAATTTGGAGTTCAAATTGATCTTTTTTCTTCTAGGATGTTGAAGCTCACACCTCAGATGCGTCACAGTTAGTTCCTCAACACAATTACAAGCTCGACGTGCATTCTATAAATAGCCGTCACCCTGGAGAGGTAAAGTGAACTCGGATTCTCCGTTGATCATTGAGCAATATAGTTAACCTATTCTAGTTGTCTTTTAAAAGATTTATATTGCACTATGATCACTTAATTGCATTGAAAACTGAGATATGCTGGACTGAAGTTTGAATGCAGGGAATTTAGAGAATCAATTCTTGGTGTTATGCCCCATCACTGGGTAAGTCTATGCTTCAGACTACGTGCTTCCTTAGTCTAATATGCTTAAAAATATCCTGTTTTGAAGTACGTTTTTGTCTTTGTATCAGGATCGACGAGAAGATACATTGTTGAAGCTTTCTCATTTCAGACGACACAAAAGGAAGACATTGAAGAAGCAAGCTGGTAAGTCTACAACTTTTCCATTTCACAAACCTGAGGAACACACACCAGCTGGCAAAGACTTGTCGAGAAAGATTCCGAAATTGATTGGGAAGGCTGCACGCTATGCTGGCTCGGCAAAACCCAAGAAGGTGAAAGCTCTTATAAAACGTATAATACTCACATGGAAATACCCTTATCGTATATGAAAGCAACGCACATGTTGATGCAGGGCATGCAATACATACCGACTATTACTAACTACACTAAACTTTGGTGGGTTCCTAATGTTGTTGTGGCTCACCAAAAAGAAGGAATTGAAGCTATTCATTTGCCTACTGGTCGAACTCTTTGCAAGGTAGCTGTTACTTCAGATCATGAACAAGATTACTATATCACGAACCCATTTTTTATATGTTAGCTTCTTTGAACTCTTCCTGTCTCCAGCTTCACCTGCTTGAAGGTGGGCTTCATGCAGACATAAACGGCGATGGTGTACTCGATCATGTCCAGGTACACATTAGATACCTCTCCTGGTTTCGCTTCGTTGACTTTACAATAGATCTTCAATTCTTATGACCATATATTTTCTGTGCGCACCTTAGGCTGTGGGAGGCAATGTTGGAGAGAGAACTGTAGTTAGCGGATCAATGGAAGTGTTGAAGCCTTGCTGGGCAGTGGCAACCTCAGGCGTTCCCGTCCGAGAACAGCTCTTCAACGTCTCGATATGCCATCACGCCCCCTTCAACTTCTTGCACTACGGAGAGTTTTCGCGAAACTTTGCTCAGGCAAGAGACACCTCATCTTTGGAGATTGCAACTCCCATTCTCATCCCCAGAGATGACGGTCATAAACACAGAAGAGGAAGTCACGGCGATGTAATCTTCTTGACAAATCGTGGAGAGGTACATTTTTCTATGATCCAATTTTTTAAACTTCTTGAACTGTGAATCTCGCTCAATAGCTCATTGCTTATCGTATCAGGTGACATCATACACGCCTGATGTCCACGGCCGCGAGCCGCTCTGGCAATGGCAGCTTCAGACAGAAGCGACATGGTCGAATCTCCCATCACCATCAGGTTTAACTGAATCAGGGACAGTGGTCCCAACCCTGAAACCATTCTCGTTGCGCATTCATGATAACCAGCCTATGGTCCTCGCCGGTGGAGATCAAGTGGCTGTCATCATATCTCCAGGAGGAAGCGTATTGGCTTCCATCGAGTTACCGTCACAGCCAACTCATGCACTCATCACTGATGACTTCTCCAACGACGGATTAACAGATGTGATTGTAATGACATCAAATGGGATATACGGGTTTGTTCAAACCAGACAGCCAGGAGCTCTGTTCTTTAGTTCGTTGGTGGGATGTCTCTTAGTAGTAATGGCAGTTATTTTCGTTACTCAGCACTTAAACTCCGTTAAAGGTAAGCCTCGACCTTCCTCTAGCTTTTGATAAATAAAACCTCAGGGGTTTTCTTCCTCTCTACGGAAGTTGCACCGTTCCCATTAACGGCGGCGCTTTACCCACACCGGTTTTGGTATACCGGTGTAGATCAGTGTTTCAGCTTTGTAATTTTATTATATACTTCTACAGATTCTAAAAGTGAAAACGGTAGAGGCGAATGTAGGACTTTTTGTTTCTCTCAGTTTTAATGTTTAAGTTGCAACTGTTCCTGTGACACTTATTTAATTAAGAGGCCTTGAAAAGAAATAGAAAGTCTTATTTTTGAGAAACATATCGTAGTTGTTTCTTTTCCTTGATATGTACGGCTACGTAGTCCTTTTCGTTCATGGGACTCTTTCTTCGCACATACTTCTGTCAAATTAAGCCACAAACTCGTGTAGGTGTGGGCTCAACTCAGTTTTTGTAAACAAGAATTTTGTTTTATAGGTTTAGTGTGAAGCTATAAAAAAATTAAATTTGATTTTGAAAAATTTCAGTTCTATCACAAATTTCATATTATTTTTCAAATTTACTATTAATAAATAACTAAATATTTATAAAACATGTAGAAATTTAACTCAGCCTTTTAACACTAAATCCTAAACAATAATCACTAAAGTGTAAACTTAAATGTTAATATATTTTGATTGAGGGTATTTTTGAAAATAGTATTTAACTTGTGATATTCTTAGTAATTTCTTATTTAATGGGAAATTGTCAAAATACTACTTTTTTGTAGGAAAATTGTCAAAAATATCACTTTTCTTTTATCATTTTTCAAAAATACTTTAATCACTTTTACTTTTATTTTTTAAGAGGAAAAAACACATTTATAACCCTTGGATTAATTAATCTAAGACTTAGGGTTTAGAGTTAAGGGGTGGTGTAGGGTAGGGGTAGGGTTTAGGAATGTAAATTTAGGATTCTAATTATTTTTTTAAAATTTGACTCTTAAAAATGGTATTTTTGAAAATATCTCTTTATTGAAGGTAAAAATGAAAATGGTACAAGAAAAATGGTATTTTTGAAAATTCTCATTCTTGTACCACTTTTCATTTTCACCTTAATCACTTTTATCCTTATTTTTTAAGATGAAAAACGTACTTATAACCTCTGGGTTAATTAATCTAAGACTTGGGGTTTAGAGTTGAGGGGTGGGGGTAGGGTGGGATAAGGTTTAGGAATGTAAAATTTAGGATTTTAATTAACTTTTAAAAAAATTGCCTCTTAAAAAATAGTAATCATGAAAAAATCTCTTTAATGAAGGTAAAAATGAAAAGTGGTACAACAAAAGTGGTAAACTTGAAATTCTCTCTTATTTAATTTATATGTAAAAATAAAACCATATTATTATTTTAAATTTTATTATTCCCATACTAATATTTCAATATAAGTGTTAATTTAGCTAAACATAAAATTAAGATAAAATAATTTTTTATTATTTTAAATTATATTAAGAAAAAATATGTATATATTTGAAATTATTTTTAGATAGATTTTTATTTATTTATTTTGGTTAAAATCTATTGAATTAATTTGTATATTTTTTTTAAAAAAATGATATAAAATTTTGATAATTATAAAAGTAAAACTAAACAGAATTTTTAAAATTGATTTAAAAACAGAATTTTAAAATTTGTAAATATTAAAAAGATAATAGTATTTTAAGATATGTAAAAATATGGAAAATTATCAAAAATACTACTCTCAAAGTAGGGAAATTTTCATCTTTACCACATTGTTGGTATCCTTTTTCATTTTTAGTTTCATTAAAGGAATATTTTCATAAATACCTTTTTTAAGAGACAAATATTTTTAAAATTAACTAGAATCCTAAATTTTACATTCCTAAACCTTACCCCCACCCTATCCCACTCCTTAACTCTAAACCATAACTCTTAAATTAATTAACCTAAGAGTTATAAGTGTGTTTTTTCTCTTAAAAATAAGGGTAAAAGTGATTAAGGTATTTTTGAAAAGTGGTACAAAGAAAGTGGTATTTTTGACAATTTCTCCTTAAAATACCACTTTTTCTGTTTACCCTAATCACTTTTACCCTTAACTTTTTAGGGGAAAAACACACTTATAATCTTTGAGTTAATTAATTTAATACTTAGGGTTTAGAGTTTAGGGGTGGGTAGGGTGGGGTAGGGTGGGGTAGGATTTATGAATGTAAATTTAGGATTATAATTAATTTTTAAAAAAAATTCTTCTTAAAAATGGTATTTATGAAAATATCTTTTTAGTGAAGATAAAAATGAAAAATGGTACCAATAATGTGTTAAAGATGAAAATTCTCCAAAATAAATATATTTAAGTAATTTTAGATATTTTGGATCTTAATTTGTATTTCTATTTAGTTTGTGTTGTCCCAAATCCAAGAAAATAATTATCTCTTAGATCCTGTTAAGATTTTTTTTATTAATGGTCCATAACAAATTATGGTTTTTTTGGTTTAGGATCACTTAGAATTTGAGTATGGTTATAAACGGCATGGACTAATGAGAATATCTTAAATGTTGACTGAAAATACAATTATTATCTTACAATACTAAAAGAACGATAAAATCAACTCTCAGCTATGCCACATAAGATTAAAATTCAAACCTCCATCTAACCTGACGCATCCTTCTTTGATCAGCTTTCGTTGCTTATAACTTCTTGCTTTTCTACTTCCTCCTTCATCTTCGTCTCCTTTCATCTTCTCTTTCAGTTGTAAATTGCCATCCAACTTCTTCTATTCCCACTCATTAAATCAAAGACAACAACTCCACGAAGTACTAATCGACTTCCCCTCTCCACCCTATATATACGCCAATGACGCCATATGACTCCCTCAAAACATTTTGGAGTTGCAGTATAAACTGGAGGGGAGCATAAATCTTTGTCCATGGCTACGTACTACTTATGCAGTCCCATATATATCATGTTTTATGTCAAAAGAAACTATTTGCATTCAGATCTCGAACCTATGCGTTTCAATCCATAACTGAGTGTCTGAATCCTCTTTTGTTATTTGCTCAGATTATGGGTCGAGGAAGAAGGAAAGAGAGCTACAGAATTTACTGTTCCGCCTTGGAAGTCAGGTTTCCATGTCAGTTCTGACTTTTTTGGCCTTTTCTTATCAACACTAAGGTAAAGACTGTTACTAGATTTTAGTATTGGAAGCCTTTCATTTTCTTGGAATCTGTCTCAACAAGGTTTAGTGTTTTCCAATTTGCTTATATCACAGTGCTGCAATTGTAATTAACATCTCTAGCAATGTAATATTGCTCAATTCGATGATGTGGAATTGCTGTTTTTCCTTTCAAAGCACGAGAATAGCAAAAAGTTTTATAACTCTTCTTCCCATTATGCCGCCGCCCAAGTCCACCACGAGGTAACCCAGTTTGTAAAATCTTAGAGATTTTAACAAGTTTTAACTTTTATGGTAATGATGCATTGATTATGATAATCCTAATATTATCTGTTGTGGAATTAGAAGTTGATATCAATCTCTGGAACTACCATGGACATGTAATATCTCTCTTGGTACTTGAAATTTTCTTATCAATCATCAAAGTAATCTAAATGCAAACGGTTCTAGAAACAGATGACTTTAATGCAAGCTTTGCCAACATGGTCATTGGGAGGTTGTTTGATTCTCATACGTTTTGGTGCTAATGTAAGCATTTGATACACTTTATTCTCACTTGAGATAGTGATTGTGTTTCATTTATCGGGTTTCTAGAATCACATATCATATTAGCTAAACAGGATTACTGCTTTGTATCTTGCGGCTCAAAATGGTCATCCTCGGTCTAGCAAGATATTTTTTTCCGAGTATAGACCAAGTGTCCCCAATTGCTAGAGCCAGTTGAAGAGTAACAAATCCTCTGTTTCTGGATTTAATTGAAGGTTAATAGTGTTTTGAAATAGTTAGAGCTTATGGCTTCAGTTGACATGATTAGCTAAAGATGTTTTTCAAATGTGTGCAGTGGTCTTCACAAAGTGATAAACAGAGCATCAGATGGAGAAATAACACCTCTTAATGTGGCGGCTCTGAAGGGACATATAGAGACGGTACACTTACTTTTGGATTTGGAATCTTTTGTTGCTCAGGTCACTATGGAAGATGGAACCACAATAGATCTTATAGGTTATTCTTCCAACGGAGGTGGTTGCTTACCATCTCAATGGAAACAAATATTTATATATGTGAGATTTATAAATCTATTTATTTATATTTGTGAGATTTATAACTCCAAATTACGTTTTCAGGTTTCTTCTTCCCTAATCATGAAAGATTCTTCTACAGAAATCAACGTCAGCTAATGGTGTTCTAGAAAATTAGTGAGGGTGCAGCAACATCCTAGAAGTTTACTAGAGAGATTTAAAAAGACTCAAGTGAGTACACTTGCAGTTAGAGAAATTTTTTTAACTTGATGTCACACATTTTAGATTATGATTCAAGATAGGAGTAATAGCATTCTCTGTTGCAAATTTTGTGGTGTTTATCAGACCCGTTTCTTGGATTATAGTTGCATGCATTTGTGTTGACTGATATATCATAGTTAACCACTGACCCATTTCTTAGATTCATTATTTGTTCATGAATACATGTGTTCTTACCACAGATGGGAAGCTTGGAGGTCATATGAGGAGAGATAACACCAGCTGGAACAATAAGAGTGACAAGAATAGAGGAAGAAGACGATTATTGCTTGTTATTTGCGTCATCCGTAGAATCTAAGTAATAGAGATGATTCAAGTTTTGGTGAATATTGACGAAAGAAAATACTCTGACATTTTTAATATGTTGATGCATAGTAATGTTTTTGTTTTGTCAACTTCCATAATAATTGAGTAGGAAAAAATGAAAAAATTGCAAGTACATATAGTAATTAAGTAGAAGAGAATGGCAAACACGAAAGCAGAGTAACTATGTTCTAGAAAAACTGTTGTTTATATCGGTGTGTACATTTGGAATGGTGTGACTGCATGTCAATTTGTGTTAAAATAAATAGTGGATCAAATCTGTTGACCATTAAAAATTAAAGTCATAATGCAATGTTTACATAAATAGTAAAAATTACACTTAAAATGAAGCTTAAACTAAGTTAATACAGCAAAATAACTTGAATATGATCAAAATGAAATTATTTCCAAGCTATTCACATGTTATTTTGAGTTATTTTATAGATTTACATCTAAGCAATGAAAAACAATATAAACTAAATATATACATATGTTGATCAGGAAGCTTTGATGAATAATACATACAATTATTGAGCATTTAAGCCCAATAAAAAGTCATGGTAATCACAATCATCAATCTCATAATATATAGAAGTTGAAAACCCATTTGAATTATATAATATATCCTAATAACTAATTCAATACAGTGCAGAAAAATTAGTGTGCTAATAACACCATCAAGAAGATTTACTTCCATTATTCTATTGATATTACCGAAGCTTTAAAAGGAAAATTGTAATATAAGAAGTCCTATACATAATAGAGTAGAGGTAGTGGAATATGACAAAGAAGAAGACCAAACTACATTCCCCATCTTTAGTGTCTTACTCAATTTCTTGATTTCAAAATTATTAACATTTTGTACTTACACAAATTGTATGCTCGAGAGAAAATTAAAATATTAGTTTCTGGTAAGAATATAATTCCTCCAGATTTAATAACATTGAAATATGTAATCTGCGCATTTGTATATAAACAATTTAGTATATATCATACACTAGAAGGCACATGAGTCCTATCTTAGTTATTTTTAAGTATTTACAATCATTTGTATTATTTTAATACAAAATATTTCATAAATAAATAACTGGATGCAAAACCGCAACCCAAATCTTAATTATTAGTTTTAACAAGTATTATTTGATTTATATCTAATATTATGTTCCGATTGTACCATATAAGATGTTGATTAACATGTATTTTTCTTTCCTTAAATGGGGGCTAATTGAAAAATTCACGCATTAGCAATACACAAATACATAACCAACACTTAGTATTTAATATTTACTACGTCTTCTATCTTCATTCTTGGAACATCGATGATGAAAATTAAGAACTTCATGAAAACTAATAATATTTTATAATATAATATTTAGCAGAGAACGACATATAAGAATAATATTTAGTTTTCATAACAAGAAAATCTCATGAAATGCTTGATTGGTAAAGATTTACATCTTAAGTCATTTTTATAACTTATATTACACTATAAAACACTTTCCACTCCTAACACATTTTTTTCTAACTTAATCGTTGAAACAGAACTAAATTATAATTAATGGGTCCTATCTTTTCTCTTTCTTCTCTTCTCTTTCTTCTCATCTCTTTCTTCTCTTATTTCTCAAATTTCTTTTTGTTTATTTTTTTTACAGATCTAAAAAACGTTTAAGTTTTCGACAAGAAACGTGATCAGTTTACTCCAGCAACATAATTGATCTCTTATAATGGAAGTTTGACGAATTCAACCACAGTTTCTGGTGAGAGTTTCTTCTTTGACGAACAACAGTTTGTGAAAACAAAACAAAAGAAGAATCTAGATAATTTTTAGAGTGGTGAAGAAGATTGTGGTTTATCTTTTTTTTTCTCAACTCTTTTTCATTTTTTTTTCTTCCCAGATTTACTCCGGCTATTAGTTTTCTCGGTGCGCTCCATTGTATCCCCCTCACGAGATGATCAAGAGCATCAATGGCCTTTTTAGCATTTTAGCATTTTTGATCCTTTACATTTTGTATAATTTTGTTTTTAACCCCAAACTATTTAATTGTTAACATATATATATACTATTTGTAAAATTTGATATATTTTATTAACTAGCTTGGTATTTTGAGTAGCAACCGCCAATCCACCTATATATATGCATAGATTCACAACAAATAATGGGTTTGTAATTTAACACAAAGAATTACAATCTTTTAATTCACGCTTTGATGTATACGTGTACACTTCAAATGATGTACACACCCAAATTTACACCTTTTGACGTGTACACGTCTACCTAAAGGTGAAACCTAAAATGATTTAAATGATATACAATGAACAAACAAATGCAAGCTATATGTACACTTAAATGAAATCTAAAATGATTAAAATTAATTCCAACAATGTAACCATCATATATTTGTGCAATGTACAAATGAAACATTGTACATGTGATCTTTTGTGAAACAATTGTACATGTGTACAATGAAATATATGTGTATACTGTGATGATATTTGAAAGTGCAAATATTAAAAATTACAATATATGTAATAAATTTTAAGGTGTATATTGTAATTTATTTCACGACGACCACGGTGAGGAGGATTGCATTGATATGAGCATGTTTCGACGGAGAAGAAGAGGTCATGGCAACGACAAAGCAGAGAAAACTTAGTTGCAGTGATTTCGCATCTAACGAGGAAGATAGAAATGTGGCAGCAGTTAGCGGTCGTACTATTGCAACGAAGGAGAGGCTCGAAGACGACAACCATGTTGCACTAGATCTCTACATCTTTAAGCTTTTTATATTGGCTTCATATGGAAAAACAATGTAAAGAAGAAGGTTTTGACCCTTTTGGTTTCAGCATTTTTAAGAATTAAAAAAAAAGTGGAGAATAGAAACTCGTTTGGTTAACGGGACAAATGTGCGTGATTTATGGTATATTACTTTAATAATATACAATGTACACATGTGAAAATGTATATGTGTACACATGTAATCTTTGTACACATGTACACATACACATACCCACATGTATACACATGTATAAATGTAATTTTATGGGAAATCGATTAAAGTTTATGGGGAAGAAGTCAGTCAAAAGTGAAGAATCCATTAAAGTTTATGGGAAAGTTGTACACATATAGGTGGACTGACAGTTACTTAAATAAAATGTTAAAATAGATAACATAATAGGTTAAGTGACACTGAATATTTTAATTATTTTTATTATTTGGGGTTTGTTAAATACTCTTTGACATATCATAATTTTTGTGGTTTAGAATCTCATTTTTGCTCATTTTAATCATTTTAGATTTTATTCAGACGTTAATATTACATCTTGATTACATAATTGCATATTACATTGGCTGTATTACACAATAAGGAATTTTGGTGCAAATTTGAATAGTTAATTTTGCGAATGTGGAAATTGTGGGGTTAAAATTGAAAAATCTGAAAATATAAGGGATCAAATATGCAAATAAAAAATTTTCATTAGATCTGTCGATCTGGGCTGTCGACAAGGGAGAGGTTTCGTCCGCTAACGTAGCGAATGAGGAAGCTTGGTCGAAGTGATTTCATGGTGGCGACGGACAAAAATGTGCTAAAAACGGAGACGTGAAGGCGAACAACGTTGTGTTGTTGCGGTGGAGGAAATGTTTAATTTAGATTATAGGATTCAAGTTAATGTAAAGGAGATGGAATAAGTGAATGAAGATCTTGACGCCATCACTTCTGTCGCATTCTGAAACTCATCCTCCATTTTTGGAATGTTGTGATATCGTTGTTTCAGTTAGAAAAATGGTGAAGAAGATAAAATAAATGAGTGAGTCCTACTTGTATATTTTAGTTATGTTTTAGTTAGAAATGAAATGAAAAAGTTAAAGAAAGTGTCTAAGGAGCAAGAAGTGCCCCATAGTGTAATAAAAACTCAAAAACTGTCCATTTGTGTTAATCACTCTAGAAACTATGGCTTTAATTATTTTGATTTAGAATATAACATGTAAATTTTCTACTGTGGATATAGATTATGTTGTGTAGATTTATATTAATAATTTTCAAAGCACTAAATATAAAACTCTAGAAAATTCGATTTTCAAAACTATATTTTCTAATTTAACTTTTGGACTATAGCTTTAAAGTATTTTCTCATAGCATGATGGGTAATTAATGTTATGGAGAAAGAAAAAACACTCAAAGCATTTACCAATCACCTTCAAATATTATTGTACTTTTCTCAAAAAATCCCCAAAATATTCAATAAGCAATTAATTGTTTTTACCTTTTATCAATGTATTTATAGAAAAAAATATTATATCCAAGACTTTTGAAATTAGAATAAAAATTATAACAATTTTATTTTCATGTATACTTCTAGAAATATTAGTTTTCTTGGAAATAACTTAAACTCTGAACCATCAATTGTAAACCACGAATCAAAAAAATAGAATAACCAAAGGAGTTAGGGAATTAGAATTTTAAAAGATTAAATCTTTAACCTATTTTTACTGTAATAATATTTTAAATATTGTAATATATTTTATCATTATGTACATATTGCATTATAATAAGTTAAATTTCATTTTAATATTTTATATTTTTCGATATATACTACATATTTTAATATAATAACAAATTTTATAATGAATTAAAAATTTATAAAAAAAAAACTGGACGTAGTCCGGGAAAAGCTCTAGTATTATGTAATGAGCCTAAATCTGACTCATAGTTAAAAGTAACATTTAGTTTCAAGGTCTTTTGGTTTATTGCTGAATTTCGTGTCTAAAAGCATCTCTAATTTATTGTTATTTTTTTTTTACAATAACATTGAGAACTAAAATTGCTTCTATTTCTATTTCTTCTTTTATTTTTAAAATTATTTTTTTCTCTTCTATTTTTTAGTATGTTACCCATTTAAACTAGATCAAGGATTGATCAGACGATCCGATTATCTTAAGAGCACATACGTCTGTCTGTGTCTGATATATATGAGTGAAAATGTATGGGGAATTTTCAAAAATACCACTTTACTTGTACCACTTTTCATTTTTACCTTCATTAAAAAGATATTTTCAAAAATACCACTTTTTTAGGGGTAAATTTTTTTAAAATCAATTAGAATCCTAAATTTTAAATTCCTAAACCCTACCCGCACCCTACACCCACCCTACACCATCCCTTAACTCTAAACTCTAAGTCTTAGATTAATTAACCCAAGGGTTATAAGTGTGTTTTTCCCTCTTAAAAAACAAGGGTAAAAGTGATTAAGGTATTTTTGAAAAGTGGTAAAAGGAAAGTGGTATTTTTGGTAATTTCCCAAAATGTATCCTCTGGTTCTCGCTTTTCTCGCTAATGAGTCTGCCAAATAATTCATACTCCAAGGAATATGAATCACGCTCACATCTTCGAAGTCTTCATGTAGTCTCTGGATCAACTCAATTTTTGACGCGATAGCTGGCCAATCTATCAGATTCATAGTCATGTTCAATAGATCTGAACAGTTCGTCTTAAACCGAATCGAAGTTATCCTTCTATCTCTCATACATAAAGCTGTCCAAAGTAAACCTTCCATCTCAGTATGTAAGGCTAAGAGGCTTATGTCGCACGCCTGTAATCCGAAAGATTCAGAACTCATTTGATCTTTAAGACTCCACTCTAGGCCACTAACACAACCATTATCGATTCATGAAGCATCAATTTGACATGTCGGGATTCATGGTATACAATGGGCACTTTCTCAACCTCTGTAGAAGGAGGGTCCTCATGATCCTCATTCATTTCCTCCTTTTGGTTATCTTTTTTCCAACATTCTGCCTCAAGGGACACTAGTTGAAGAGTGTCAATCAGAGATACGACTTTTCCATTGAAGAGATTGTCGTTCCTCAACTTCCATATGTACCAACAGATCCATGGAATTGTATCAAATTGTGGTCTCAATGGAGCCACCTATTTTCTCATTTGAAACAAAAAGTTCATGTTTTGGTATATAGATGTGATAGTCCGATAAAGCCCAAACATGTAAAGCTGGGGGAAATTCAAAAAGAAGATGGTTAATAGACCCCACTGGGTCAGCACATCTAGGACAACTCCTATCGGCGCCAAGGTGTCTATAAGTGAGCCTCTTTGCCGTCGCCACACAACCCGAGATAGCCTTCCACAAGAAATGCTTCATCTTACTTGGGGCTTGTATCTTCCACATTTGGCTTTGAATGCTCATGATACTTGGTTGCAGAATCAGTTCATGTGTAAGATTCATTTTAGTCGATCGGGGGAGGTCATAACCATATTTGACAAAATACACTCTTGATTTCGTATGGTTCCAAACATATCCATCTAAAACTAGAGAGCGAGAAGGTTTTAATCCAAGTATCAAAAGGATATCATCTGGGTGAAAGAATTCATGTAAAAGCTATAGATCCCACTCTTTGGTATCATTCCTAATAAAAGATTGAACAAGAAGTTGGGGCAATCTGTAAACAATGTGGTCAGCAGGTCTATGTGGTCAGCAGGTCTAGGTGGTCGAGCAACTGATTCTGGAACCCAAGACTCACTCCAAACCCTAGTATCTTGACCCGTACCAATTGTTTTCTTAAACCTTATATGAGTTGAGGTTTTGTTGTCATGATACTACACCATCCATATGATAGTGAGTATATTCGTCTACCTTCCAAAAGAGAGTAATGATTGTAGTACATTCCTTTCAAAACACGAGCCAACAATGAATTTGGGTAGGGAATTAGTCTCCACAAGTGTTTTGCAAGAAGCATTATATTGAAATCATGGAGATCTTGAAAACCTAATCCCCCATATCCTTAGGGGTAGATATCTCATCTCATGCTATCCAATGTAAACGTTTGTTGTTTTGTTTCAAACTCCACCAAAAATTAGAAATTGTGCTTCTTAATTTGTCAGTAATGCCTTGTAGAAGCAATAAACACGACATCACAAATGTCGGAACTGCTTCAGCTACTGATTTAACATGAACTTCTTTTTCTCCTTCGGATAGTAGTCGTGATAACCATGTTTTAGCTCGCCCGTTGAGTCGATCTTGTATAAAGGAGAAAACTTTAATCTTTGAGCTAAAAATTTGCTCAAGTAATCTTAGGTACATCCCCATGCCTCGTTCAAAAGAAAAACCAAGACACCTTTTATATCTTGTTTCAAATAAACATCCACTCGGTTTCCAAAAGACATCAAAGATTTACCGCATTTACTCTTGTCTTGATGTTATCCCGTATGTTTAAAATGTCCATGATCTCCCTGCATTGGCTCAAATCCGCCTTACAGAAAAAAGACTGTCGTCTGCAAAAACAAAATTGTGACATCCTTGAACTCGCTCTAGCAACCCAAAGGCCTACAATATTTTTCTGTGCTTCCGCTCCGTTTAAGAGCGAGATCAACGCCTCCATACAAAAGATGAAAAAAGAAAGAAAGGGGGTCTCCTTGTCCCAACCCTCTCCTTGGTAAGATTCACCCTCTTGGTTCACCATTGAATAAAACTTGATATGTGACTGACGTGACAACACATAATGAAGTCAATCAGTCTTATCAAAACCCATCTTTAACATCAAAGCTGCTATTAAACTCCATTTCACTCTATCGTAAGTTTTGTTCATATTTATTTTAATTGTCATAAAGTCTTCCCTACATCTGTGATTCGTCCGTAGGGAGTGAAAATTTTCTTGCACAAATCAGAATGTTATCAGTGATCAATCATTTTGCCACAAAGGTAGATTGTGTCTTGAGATCAAGCGTGGGATAACCTACTTAAGTCTCTCGCATAGTAGCGTTGAGACACTCTTGTAGCTAACATTCCAGAGACTATTAGGTATGAACTCATTCATATCATAAGGCTTATTCTTCTTAGGAATGAGGCATATATCTTCTTGTGGCTAATAAATCTTGCACAAGTCTAATAATATCTTGACGCATCTCACGCCCGAATTGCTGGTACATTTTACTAATTATGCCATCCGGTCCGGGTGCTTTTTCCGAGTTAATATCAAATAAAGCTTTCCTATCTCCAATTATGATGGTTTTACTATAAGTAGTTTGTTGTCAGCGAGAGATACCTTTCTAGAATTAAAGTGAAGTGAAGCATCTAGGTTTGGCGGTGAGGAGGTGGAGAAGAGATCTCGAAAGTATTGAACATCAACGTTCTCCACTTCGATTGCACACTCTATCAGCCTCCCATGCCTATCTTTGGTAATGACAATGCGATTTTGGGCTCTTCATTGCTTTGTAATGGCATGATGAAATTTTGTGTTTCTGTCCCCATCTCTATGCGACTGATCCCTGCTCTTTTGTTCCCAGAACATATTTTCTTCTCTAAACGCCAATATCAATTGTCTTCTCAAATCTTCCAACTTTTCTGACGTAGAATTATCATCATCTTGGGCCAAATCTATCTTATCTTTTTAGCTCTTTAGTCAGTAGAGCATAATTTGACGAATTTTGCTTTTTCCAAGTCCTAATTTTAATTTTACTTCGACATGAGATAACTTTTGATAAAATATTTGGACTGGAATTTTATCAAAATGTTCCCATCTTGAAATTACAGCTTCCTAAAATCATGGTTTCCCGATCAATCTCTTGTCGAATCTAAAATTATTTCTTGTCCTTCTAATGCTAGATTTGATTGGTGCTAGGACCGGTATGTGGCCCGATCGCATAGTTGTAAGAATTCTACAACAGTATGGGTAAATAAAGCGTGCCACTCTTCATTTGTCACTTTTTGTCTAGTTTGCATTTAACTTTTTATGAACGTTTTTTTCCCACCCACGAAAATGAATTTCCTTTATATGGGAAGTTAAGCATTCCACAATTTTCTAACATGATTATGAAAGGGAGGAATGAGCTCTCTAAACGACACATTCCCCCTTCTTTCTCATGGTTTCCATTGGTTTCACTGAAATTTCCAATCATGAACTATACTTCGCTTCGGTTTGTATTCATGCGTGACAATCGTTCCTAAACCACATCCTGATGTCTAAAAACAGGGTCACCATACAAAAGGTCATAAAAATTACATGTCCTTTGATTTTAGTTTCAATGTCAATCATGTGCGCATCTGCATACAAGATAGTAACCGAAAGATCATCCATATAAAAAAGTGCTAGGACACCACTCCGTCCACGAGGCTCAACGGCATAAACTTGCTCGTAACCATAAGAGACATGCAAATTTTACAGGACTGTTTTGGTATCTTTCTGACTGTCCCCTCAATGGATCTGACACTCTCTATTTATAGTATAACGCCTTTTGTCTTGTAGCGAAATCATCATTTGTTGCTTAACGGGCCAGACCTGATTTTGGGCTTAGCTCTTAATGGGCTCATACTAAGCCCATCTCCAACAATAGCCTCCCCCCCACAGTTCGCCAAGTGTCAATCTTTGGTGAATTCTTCTGGAATCTTCTGTGTAAAAATTAGGTCTGGTTTGTCTCATTGTTGGGAGTTTTGGTAACATCTATATTTTCTATATAAGGGAGTCTTTTGGTGTTTTTATCCTTTGTCTCCTTTTATTGTGACAAGGTAAAAAAAATTGTTTTGCTGCTTTTATTTTTATTTTTTGGTGTTTTGCTTTCCTTCTCTCTCTCCCTTATCTCTTTATTTTTGTGGTCTTCTTTTCCCCTCTTTGCCGACAAAAAACAAAAAAAGGGGTCCTCTTTTTCTTCTGTCGTTTGCGGGTGTTGGATCTTGCAGTTTGCAGGTGTTAGAGTTTGAGCGGATCTGGTGAAGTTGGGTCGACCTGGTGTCTCCTCGTGCAGGTCGGGTGAAGCTTGGCCGACCTGTTGAGCGGGTTGTGGTCGTCTCGTGCAGGTCGGGTGAAGCTTGGCCGAGCTGTGAGCGGGCTGTGGTCGTCTCGTGTAGGTTCGGTGAAGCTTGGCCGAGCTATGAGTGGCAATGTTGAGGTGGTCGTCGGTGCTGAAGCTATGGAGGGTTGAGGTCGGTTTGTTCGGACCGGGCGAAGTAGGGACGAGTTGTGAGTGGTGAGCTGTTGGTCGGCTTGAGTTCATGGTCGGAGCAAGCTTGGTGAGTCGGGTTTTGAATTTGTTTAGTGGTTCGTGTGGTCTCGTTCTTTGGTCGTCGTTAGTGGCCGAGGTGGGTGGTTTGGGATCATCGTGGTCGATTTTGGAGCTGGTGGTCTGCGAGACAAACTATAGTTGTTTTTGCTTGGAGGAAAGCTGGTCGGTGTCGTCTTGGTCATTCTTTGTTTGTGCTTGAGGTATTTTGGTTGGCTTTAATGTTGATTTTATGTGCTCGTGTTATTTGTTGTTGTTTTATCGAATTCAGCTCGGGTGTGTTTGAGGTTGGTTTCTTGTTGTTTTTGTTTTTGGCTAATTTCTTGGGGTCATAGCTGTCTTGTAGTTAGGTGCTGAGTCCATATTTGTTTTCTAACAAGCCAAGGTGTTTAATTGAATCTTTGTTTGGTGGTGTGTAGATGAGTCGGTGTTTTTCTCTTCCCGAGAATCTCCGTCGGGGATTGACTCTCTCTTTAGACGAGGTTGCGGAAAGAAATGAGACTGTTGAAGATAATGTTGTTAACGGTCCGGAGACGCTTCTTGATGTAACGGTTGCTGGATTGGAGCGAAACCAAGTAGAGGCGAATGAGGTGGTTGAGAGTAGAGCTCGGGATGAACGAAGTTCATTTCTTGATGTGGTTCCGAAACTTGTTAATGGAAGTACGTCACTGATCGGGGTTGCTGTGCTGGCGGTGATATTGCTTCGAGATCGGTATTGGCGGAAAATCCGAGCCTGTCTTCGGTTGGTGTGAGCTCGTCGAACACGGTTCCTGTTTTGCCTAAAAAGTCTATGTTGGAAATTCTTCGTGAGCATGAGAGGAATTTACTAGTGAGCGATGCTCAAACTAAGGAATCTTCTTCGGATTCTTCTCACTCTTCTTCGGAATCTTGTGACGATTAACCTCAAGATGAAGGAGATGATGATACAGACCAAGATGCGTCTGGAGATGGGCAAGGTGATGCTGATGATGGTGATAGACAAGATAGTGTTGAGGTAGATGTCTTTGAGGAGGACGGCAGTGCTGGTGTAGGAGAAAGCGATGATGTTGATGTTGGTGACCAAAATGGCGTTTCAGGAGTTGAGCCAAGTGATGCTGCTGCTGTTTGCGGAAATCTAGGCGGTGCTGTTGATGATGAATAGAGTGGTACCGTAGGTGATGAGCGTGATGATAGTAGCGATGGACGTGGGGGAGGTGTCGAGCAGGGTCGCGTTGGTCGCGAAGCTAGTGTTGTTGATATCTTGAGAGCGATAAAGAAGGAGAGTCTGGCCGCTTCTCTTGCTGGTTTTGATGTTTTGGCGGGAAGAAAGAAAAGAGAGCGGCCGAGAAAAGTGAGGGAGAGACCTAGGACTTTTTTGGGTCCACTTATTGATCATCCTGCGGAGTCGTTTCCTTCTTCTGTTGGTGAGGATGTGATTAAGTGGGTTTCGGCTAACTGTTGTCGCAATGGTAATGTGGAGATGTGTATTCCCGGGGAGGATGAGCGTCCATGAACGGTTCCGGATGGGTGGATTTGTGTCTATGATTTCTGGTTCTCCGACTATCACTTGTGGTTCCCTCTTCCCAGGTTGTTGTTGGCGTATTGTGATGAGCACCTTATTTCCCTTTCTCAGCTTACTCCTGCATCAATTCGGAACATGGTTGCTGCTCTTTTCACTGCTGCGGAAGTTGGTGTGCATATGAGCCTTTATCTTTTGAAGATATTGCGCGTATCACTCGGTGTTTTATGTGTCCATGAGGGCCAAGTGTGGTGTTGTTGAAGAAAAGAAGAGGAAAACTTTTGATTGGATTAGGAGATTTTTTTATGTTCGAATTGATCCATCCTCGATTCCTGATGTTTCTGATATGTCCGATCCTTTTAGGAGTAGTTGGAATCCTTATAATGGTAGCTTGATTTTCTTTTGTTGTTGCATTTTGAAAGTTCTCTTTTGATTGTTTATTTTATGTGCAGGACGTCGTTCGGTTGGTCTTCCTCTTTCAATTGGCGATAAAGAGTGTGTCGAGCATTTCAAGGCGATCAAGGCTCGGGATTGGTCTTTGGTGACTAGGTCGGTGGTTTGGCATTGTCTACCGTTTGTTGATTTAGGTACTCATTTTCTCCCCTTTTTTTTAAGAATTGTCGTTATTGCCTGTGAGATTGGTGCGGTTGTGATGTTAATGTCCCTGATGTTGACGTAGATGTTTTTGTTCTTGACGTTGACATAGATGTTTGTGCTCTTGGTGTTGACATTGATGTTTGTGTTCTTGGTGTTTGACATTGATTTTTTTGTGTTCTTGGTGTTTGACCTTGATGTTTGTGTTCTTGGTGTTGACATTGATGTTTGTGGTTTTGATGTTTGACATAAGATGTTTGTGTCCTTGGTGTTTTGACATTGATGTTTGTGTCCTTGATGTTTGCCGTAGATGTTTGTGGTTTTGGTGTTTGACACAGATGTTTATGTTCTTGGTTTTGCTATTTGTTTTCAGCCTCTTGGAGGGTACGTAGAGAGATGGATTTTAGTGAGTTCCCGAGCTTGATTGACTGCTTTGCTGGAGGTAATGTTGCTGATGTTTCTGCTGTTGAGATTGGGCAAGGTTCTGCAAGTGTTGAGCCTTCGGTACCTGCTATTGGGATTGTTATTGGTCTTAACAGCGCTGATGCTCCTGCGTCGTCTTCTGCTCGTCGTCGTGCTGGAAGGAGGTTGTTGTTGCTAGTGGGAAAAGAACTGATGGTGCCCGGGCTCCTTCGTCCAGCAAAGGCGGTGATCCTAAGAAGCGACCTGCTGACGGTTGTTTGTCGGGAGATGCGCCACCGCCGAAGTCTTGTAGGATTGCTCCTTTGGTGGTTGAGGCTCCTTCTAAGGTTGAGGCACCTTTGGTGGATGAGACGTCTTCTGCTATGGAGAAGGTTTCTTTTGAGCCTTTCGAGTTTTCTTTTGATGGTAAGGCATCAGAGTATGGAGGTCTTTTTAAGTTTTTTCGATCGCCTGGTACTCCTGGAGGCTATGCTTTTGATGATGGTAGGCGTGTTGAGTGGTATCAGGAGTTCGCTCGTCACATGGCTATTGTAAGAAATCTATTTTTTTATATTGCTCTTTTTTTAGATAAATGTTTTTGACAAGATGAGTGTTTTGATGAGATAAGTGTTTCGATGTGTTTTGTGCAGGCTACGAAGTTTGTTAATCGATTGGTGGTTAATCAAGATGAGGAGCTTGGAGTTGTCAAGACAGAGCTTGAAAAGGTGAATGAAAAGCTTGCTGCTGTGAGGGATGCGGCTGATTGTCATGAGGAGGTTGTATCTTGGCGTAAGAAGTATGAGGATGAGAGGAGGGTGTCCCTAGCTGGAAGAAGTGAAAAACCTTAAAGCAAAGATGGTCTTGGATGAAAAGAAGGTGAAGGATCATTTGGAGTTGGTGGAAGCTCGTTTTAAAAGTGCCAAGGCGGTGATGAGGAGAAGACTTGATAGGGTGGTGGCGAGGCATGATGACATTCTTGCTACTTGTAACCCTCGTTTTGAGAAGATGCGAGAGTTCGTGAAGGATCAAAAGGTTGTTCGTTAAGCTATGTATGGAGTGAATCAGATCAAAGGGGTGCTTGATGCTGCTAAGGTTTGGAAAGGGGAGGGGATAAGGATTCCGGACAGCAAAGTTAAGCGTCTTGAAGAAGAATATGCTGAGAAGATGAAAAGCGAAGTTGATTGTTCCCCTTAGGATTGAGGATAAGGAATTGGTTGAGATTCCTCACTTTAATTTCGATCTCCCACTTGTTCCTGTTCGCCATCTCTTACTGCTGGGGTTGAGGATGCTGCTCGTCGTCGTGAGGAGATGGCTCGGCGTCGTGAGGAGATGGCTCGACGTCGTTCGTCTGGACGTGGAGATGCGGCTGGGCGTGGTGATGCGGCTGGGCGCGGTGATGCGGCTGGGCGTGGTGATGCGGCTGGGCGTGGTGATGGCGCGGCGATGTGGCTGGGCGTCGGCGATGTGGCTGGGCGTGGTGATGCGGCTGGGCGTGGAGATACGGTTGGGCGCGGTGATGCGGCTGGGCGTGGAGATGCGGCTATTTGGTGTTAGACACCCTCAGGTCTGTAGTTTGACCTTTGTTCTATCATCGAGATCCTACGTGGTCTCTTATCTTTATTTTGTTGCTTTGGCGTTTGTGAGACTTTTCGCCTTTGGTGTTTTCGGAGATTGTTATGTTGGACTTGTTGTTATGATCACTTATGTTGATCCTTCTTGTCTACTTTGGATCTTTTTATGAAATGATTTTCTTGCTTTTATCTTGATGCTCGTATTGAAGATATGTTGTTTTTGGGATGATTGTGAAGAAGGTAGTTTCTTCTGGTTGCTTTTATCTTTTATCTTGATATTTATGTTGTAATAGTGCGGTCGCGGAGTTGTGTCTTTCAATGATTTGATCTCGCGTTTTATTTGCAAAATTTTAAGTGTGAGCACGGAGCCGCAACACTGAGAACTGATCTCGTATATATTTTTGCAAAATATTGTTAGTGTTAGCGCGGATCTGTGACACTTTGAGAATTGATCCCGTATTTTGTTTGCAAAATTTTGGGAGTGTGAGCACGGAGCCGTAGCACTGAGAACTGATCTCGTATATATTTTTGCGAAATGTTGTTAGTGTTAGCGCGGAGCTGTGACACTTTGAGAACTGATCCCGTATTTCGTTTGCAAAATTTTGGGAATGTGAGCACGGAGCCGCAGCACTGAGAACTGATCTCGTATATATTTTTTTGCGAAATGTTCTAAATGTGAGCGCGGAGCTGTGACACTTTTGAGAACTGATCCCGTATTTTGTTTGCAAAAAAAAAAAATTTGGGAGTGTGAGCGCGGAGCTGCAACACTGAGAACTGATCTCGTATGTGAAAATATTGTATATGATTGCGATTGAGTTTGGTTTTGAAGAAATAAAATTTTTTTATAGAACTAGCTGAGCCTCGTGAGAGGTTGCCTACGTACCCCACAGGCGGGGATCAAGCCAGATCGTAGTTCACCTTTACTAGAAAAGTAAATGCTTAAATTTAAAAAGGGATGGAATCTCCTAGGGTGTTATTTTTGGTATAACATGAGTGTGCCAGTCTTCTTGCTTGCTCTGTCTTCCTTAGTAGTAGTATCGCTTGAGATTCATGGAGTTCCATGATCTCAGGACCTTTTCTCCACTCATCTCGGTAAGTTCAAAGACACCTGGCTTGACGACTTTTGAGATCAAGTATGGTCCTTCCCAGTTCGCACCGAGCTTGCCTGCCCCCCCATTCACGAGTGTTTTCGAAAACTTTGCGGAGCACGAGATCGCCTTCTTGAAAAAATCTTCATTTGACCTTCTTGTTGTAGTACTGAGCGGCCAAGTGCTGGTAGTTTTGAATGCGGAGGAGTGCTTGGTCCCTTTTTTCCTCAACTTGGTCCAGATGGTCGATGATCATTGCGTTGTTGAGCTCCTCGTTCTCGGTTAATGTCATCTGGCGAAGGCTCAGGATGCTGACTTCAGCAGGTGAAATTGCCTCCATTTCGTGGGATAGAGAGAATGGGGTCATGTTCGTTGATCCTCGAGGTGTTGTACGGTGTGACCAGAGAACGCTGTCGAGTTCGTCCGCCCAGACTCCCTTCTTTTCTTCCAGACGTTTTTTGATCCCATCAAGGATTGTTTTGTTCGTTGCTTCAGCTTTCCGTTCCCTTGAGGGTACATTGGTGTAGATTTACTCAGCCTGATTTTCCAGCGTGCACAAAAGTTCTCGAAGGTTGCAGAGATAAACCGGGAGCCGTTGTCGGTGACGATTTCGTATGGGAGACCATGGCGACATATGATGTTTTTCCAGACAAATTTTTGAATGTCAGGGGCGCGTATGGTTGCGTATGACTCTGCCTCGACCCACTTGGAAAAGTAGTCAGTCATAACGAGGATATAACGCTTCTGCTTAGACAGTGGTAAAGGACCGAAAATGTCCATTGCCCATCTCATGAAAGGGTATGGAGCTGTGGTGGTGGTGAGAAACTCTGTTGGAAGGTGGATCATCGGGGAGTGGCGTTGGCATCTTTCACACTTGGCGGCGAATTTTTCACAATCCACGACCATTGTGGGCCAAAAATGTCTTTGCCGCTTGATCTTGATAGCTAATGCTCGTCCTCCTGAATGGTTGCCACCAGCGCCCTCGTGAGTTTCTTCAAGTACCCACTTGACTTCTTGACCATGTATGTGTCGAAGTAATGCTTTGGTTGAACTCCATCTGAAGAGGTTGCCATTGTGTAGAACATAGTATGCGCATCGAGCTTTCAAACGACGAGCTGCCCAACGGTCTGTTGTTGTTACTCCGTCGGTGATGTAGTGTTTGATTTCATCGCGCCAATCGACGAGGTTTGCTGTTTCTTCTCCAAGAATAGGTTCGTTTACTTCGTCAGCACCATCTATCTCTCCGTCGAACTCATCTATGACGTGAACTCCCATGGCTAGCTCTATGCTTGGTTGGTCGATGCTTTCTACTGGTATCATTCTTTTGAGCGAAGGATCGGACGTTGATGCTAGAGCAGCAAGGGCATCAGCAGAGGAGTTGTCGCTTCATGGTATTTTAGTGAGAGAAAAGTTGGTGAATTCATGTGAAAGCTTCTGGACAACTTGTAAATACGTGTTCATCCGGTCGTTGCGCGTCTCGTACTCTCCGCTAAATTGGTTGGCGACGAGCTGTAAGTCACAGAAGGTTTCTATCTTGTTTGCTCCGACGGCTTTGGCGAGACGCAGGCCAGCGATTAGAGCTTCGTATTCGGCTTCGTTGTTTGAAGCTGGAAAAGCGAGGCAGAAGGACTGTTCGATGATCTCGCTTGTGGGAGATATAAGCCGTATGCCAACTCCAGATCCATTTCACGAGGATGAGCCGTCAACATAAAGGCACCAGTTTTTGGTATCAGGATCGTCATCGTTTTGAGATTGAGGTAATTCAGTAAGGAAATCTGCCAATACTTGGGACTTTGCACTTGTTCAGCTTTTGAACTCGATGTCGTACTTGCTTAGCTCAACTGCCCATTTGGCCAGTCTCCCTGATTGACTTGGGCTGTGAAGTATTAACCGAAGTGGATGGTTGGTCAGTACGTGGATGGTATGAGACTGGAAATATGGTCTGAGTTTGCGAGCTGCGACCACCACGGCGAGAGCGAGTTTTTCAAGAGGAGAATAACACGTTTCGGCGTCGTCAAAGATTTTTCTGGTGTAGAAGATCGGGCGTTGCTCCCCACGGTCTTTGCGTACTAAGACGCTGCTTACTGCGGAGGCGGAGACGGATATGTACAGGTATAGGATCTCGCCGTCTTCTGGTTTTGCCAAAATTGGTGGAGTAGACAGGTACAATTTCAGCTGTTGGAATGCATCTTCACACCTCGCGTCCCACTCGAAACGTTTGTTATTTCGAAAAAGCTGATAAAATGGGAGGCATTTATCAGTTGAATCTGTTAAGTGCAGCGATCCGTCCTGTCAGCCTTTGGACTTCTCTTGTATTTCTAGGAGATGGAAGTTCTGCGATGGCGGTGATCTTTCTTGGGTTTTCTTCGATTCCTCTCCTGGTGACAATGTATCCGAGGAATTCTCCGGAGGTGAGGGCAAAGGTGCACTTTGTTGGGTTGAGTTTCATCCCGTACTCATTGAGGCTGCTGAAACAAGTTGTCAGATGTTTGATATGGTCGTCAGCGACGAGGGATTTGACGAGCAAGTCGTCAATGTAGAGTTCCATCGTGTGACCGAGCTGCTCAGCAAACATCTGGTTGACTAGGCGTTGGTAGGTGGCTCCCGCATTTTTGAGTCCGAAGGGCATGACCTTATAACAATAAGTACCTCGATCGGTGATGAATGCTGTTTTTTTCTCTGTCGTCGGGGTGCATCATGATTTGATTGTATCCAGAGAATGCATCCATAAAAGAGAGGAGTTCGTTTCCTGCAGTGGCCTCGACCAAGCGATCGATGTGGGGAAGTGGAAAACTATCTTTCAGACATGCCTTGTTAGGATCGATAAAATCGACGCACACACTCCATTTTCCGTTTTTCTTTTTAACGACAACGGGATTAGCAAGCCAGTCTGGGTATCTGACTTTTGTGATGTATCCTGCGTTTGCTAAGCGTTCCACTTCATCATTGACGGCTTTTGCGCGTTCTGGACCGAGCTTGCGCCTTTTCTGCTTGATTAGTTTGTAGATTGGATCCACATGTAGCTCATGGCACGTGATTGATGGGTCGATCCCTGGCATGTCCTCAGTTGTCCAAGCGAAGTTTGAAGCGTTGGTTTGAAGGAAACTGAAAAGTTGTTCTTTGAGATCTTCTTTAAGGTCTGCTCCGACTCCGACGCATCGTGTTGGGTCTCGTGCATCAATGTTGACATGTATGATGAGCTCGCGGGCGTGATTATCTTCTATGACATGCTCGTTGCTTTGCTTAGTTATCAAGCATGTTCTTGTGGACTTCCTTAGTTTATGCTCAGTGACGAAACACGTTCGTGAGAGTCGCTGGTTGCCCTTGAGTGTATAAATCCCTGATGGTGTTGGGAATTTGACGCACTGGTGGTAGGTGGACGGGATTGCTTTTATTGAGTGTATCCATGGGGTTCCGAGTATGGCATTGTAAATGGCAAGGCTCTCGATGACCACGAACTTGACTATTTTGGTGATCCCTGCTACATAGACCAGGAGTTTGACTGTTCCGATCGTCATTGTTGTATCCCATGCAAAACTTGTGAGCGGTCTTTTGCAAGGTTTGAGCTCGTAATCCTTAACATCCATGCGCTGGAGATTTTTTGCGAAGATTAAGTCGACTGAGCTGCCGGTATCAATTAGCACCCGTGTTACTTCGCAGTCCCCGATCCTTAGTTCAACGACGAGAGGATCGATATGTGGTTTATCAAGACCCTTTGTGTCATCTTCAGTGAAGTTAAACTCGTAACTCTCTTTTGTTTGGTCTTCGGTGCTGCTGCTTCCCCATTTCTGTGAGGTGAGTGTCCTGCGCTCGTATTCCTTGATTGATCGAACTGAATCTTTGCAGGTCTGGAGACCTCCCATTATCACGTTGATTATGCGGCGAGGTGGTGGTGTCCGTCCGCGTCCATGTTCGTTGTTTCTATCGTCGTATGCTCGCTTGGGGCTTCTGCATCAGCATTTGCTTGCTCGTTAGGGCGTTTCTGCCTTTGATGTCGCTCGCGTTCTTGTTGGATGTTTCGGAAACGTTCTCCTTCATTCTTTGGTGCTTTGTTGGTTGGTTGATCCTTGGACGACGAGTCTCGTTCGCGACGGTACTGGTTCAACAGCATTTCCTGCAGGTGGCGACACTCATCTGTGTTGTGAGTTGTGGACTTGTGGTAGCTGCAGTATGTCCGAGTGTCGTCTGAGCCGCGATTGTCACGAGCTTGGTTGCTTGTGGGGCGACTAGCCGGTTGATTAATAATTTGATAGGTCCCTCCACCCTTCTTGTTTCTGCCATCTTTGTACGCCTTGTCGTAGTGCTGCCGAGGCTCGTAGTGTTCATCTGACTCTTTTTCTTTTGAAGATGACTTTTTGATGGTTGCGTATTTCTTGGCGAATGCGGCTTTATCTTCTTCGATTTCGATGAAGGTCACTGCTCGATGGAGCGCGCCCTCGAGGGATTATGCTTTATTTTTTAGGAGCTCCTTTCAAAATGGTGACTCGTGCCAAAGACCGTTTTGGAATGCTAGGATTGTTGCTTCATCGAGTACGGTGATGCAAGACAAGATGGATCGAAACTTTTCAATGAATGAACGAAGTGTCTCTGTGGGTCCTTGTGCTAGCGGCCATAGGTCTGCATTGGATGCGCTCTGTTGTATGAACATAGAGTAGTGCTTGAGAAATGCTGTTGAGAGTTGATTGTAATTGTCGATAGAATTGGCCTCCAATCTTGAGAACCAATCAAGGGCAAGTCAGCTCAAATTTTCTACAAACAGCTGGCAGAGACCGGCATCGCGTTCCTCTGGTGAAAAGTTGGCTCTTCCCATTGCGATGCTAAAGGCGGTAAGGTACTCTCTTGGATCAGAAGTTCCATTGTAAGTAGGGAGCTTGATTTTTCCTGGATGCCGAACGGGAATACTGAGGAGACGGGGCGAGAAGGGGGTGTTTTGATTTTCACGAAGCACGCGATCAATCTCTGGTGCTGCACTGGTTGCCTGATGGACCTTGGAGGTCATGTATTGTAGCTGAGCCTTCATCTCTTCTATCTCCTCATCTATGTGTTGGGTTTCTTTGTTGACATTCTGCGGATAGGTGACGATTTGGACGTGCTGGTCGCTCACCAGATCCGGGCGCTGATGCCTTGTGTTTGGTGTCGCCAGATCATTGACTTGAGCTGGGCGCTGCTGTTCTGATCCAGTGGTCGGTGTTGGTACGTTGATTTGAACTTGAGGCCATTGGATGGGTCCAGTGATCGGCGTTGGTAGATCGTCAAAGAGGACTCGTTGAAGTCGCGGGGTGATATCAACTTGTCATGCCTTTGATGCGCCGGTTTCAGCAGACTGGAGCTCATTGATGCGATTGTTGCATGCGATCTGAGAATGTGCGAGATTGTCCAGTCGAGAGGTAGTTCCTCGGGCGAGCTCGTCGATCCTTCCGAGGAGAGTCTGGAAAATCAGAGAGATGTCCAGTTGATTAGAGTGCATAGTCTTCGTGCTGGATGGTTGTGCTGTTGGAACTGTTACGCACGTCATGTTACCAGCTGGGATGCCCGAGGTCGTCGCCGTGCTTAGCGCGTTGGTGGTTGGAGTGCTCAACGTCACGTTGCTGGCTAGTTGGTCCGAGGTCGTCATTGTATGTGCGACATCACTTGCTGGCTGCCCTGAGGTCGTTGCCGCGTACATGGTGTTGCTGACTGCTGGGACCGAGGTCGTTGCGACATGTATGTCGTTGCTGGTTAGTTCGCTTGAGATCGCTGTTCCCAACGCTGTCTCTGAGTTGTTGGTGATTGCAGAATTCAGGGCGTCTGCTTGCGCCGAGGGTTCTGTGACTGCCGAGCTGTCTTGAAGTAGAGAAGAATCTTCGGCCCCACGGTGGGCGCCAATTGTTGAATCCATAATGTGGTCAATGATATAATATAGAAACGAGATGTAAAGGGGTGGAGATTTTCGTATTAATGATCAAGAGTAAACAAGCTCGGTCAATTACAAGAACTAGAGGTGCTCGTCTATACAATTGTCTAAACAAGTATCTCTCTAAATTTGGTCTCTTGATGTTCTCGGACGAGCTCGTCCGGTGGCCGAGGTCGTCTAAGATTTTGGTGGTCTTTTGAAGAGGCGGTGCTCTCAATTTCTTGTATGTATTGGTATCTTTCTGATTGACCCCTCAATGGATCTGACACTCTCTATTTATAGTAAAACGTCTTTTGTCTTGTAGCGAAATCATCATTTGTTGCTTAACGGACCAGACCTGATTTTGGGGTTAGCTTTTCATGGGCCCGTGCTAAGCCCATCTCCAACAGTATCTACTTAATTTTCTTGTATATCTTTTTGCCTTCTTCCCTTCTTGGCTAGTGTAAACCCGATCTTTTCCCCACAAAAATGATGGGTTGAAATATAATTATCGCAGTAACACGATACAAACTGAGGATTTTGGTAGTTTGTTAGTCTCCACGACTATGAAAGGCGTAAACGTCACAATTCAATGACAAATATTTTACCGAAGATGTCCTACTGCAAACGTCGGTGAAGAAACAGGTACAGGCAAATTTTAGCAGAGTGCTAGAGTTTTATAAATTGTAGACAATATAAACATTGACGTCATTTAAAATCTTAACCCAAGGACTCCAACTTCACTTTGTTGTGTGATGTTGTGACTTTATGCCCGATGAATTGATTGACAAAGCCCAATGGAAGATGTTGAGAGCTTGAGCTAATCCAAATCCTTTAAACCTTGAAATTTCTGAAAAGGACGAGATAATAGATCAATCTGTTAAAATTTGGTCTTCACACACACTTGTTTGAATTAATAGTTCCAGTTTGAGCTGATCCAAAGCTTTAATCAAGATACACAAATCTTGTAAAGAGGGACAAATGCCATCATATGCCAAACGCCATCGTTGATTGTCTTTAGTAAATCCTAAGATAGAATGTAGACAGTGTCGAAAAAGAGTTATTGCCGGAAGGGAGAGGATGGAGATCCTTCATATATAAACCAAGTCCAATGTCGAGGTGGAAATTTCTTCACTTGCTGGAGCCAGTTCAGTATCAAGAGGAGAGCTTTGGACTATCGGCTAGATAGAAATCTGAGTTGGTTTAGCGCTGACCCCAGCGAAAATCAGATCAGCGGAACACAACAAAAACCGAAGGAACGAGTAAATGCGGCAACAAAATGTAGTGAGGACATAAACGTGAAGATGGTTACTTCAAGAGAGGAGGTTTTCATCTGCTACATCTCCATAAAAAATCTCAGATGACTAACAATGACTAGAAAATTCAAAATCTGAATTTGAAAAAAAGTAGATTGAGATGAGAAACCTCCCGAAAGTGATGAGAGAGCATCTCTCTACATTTTGCTTATTCCTTCTAACTATATTTACTTTCTCCTTTATTTATAGAAGAAGAATATTATTATCTTTTATTATTTTATATTTAGGGAGTATTGTTTTGGAAGAATAAATTAGAACATAAAGGCGAAAATAGCAAAATATTGTTCTAAGCAGAGCTGGCTATGGCTCTATCTATGGTTGGCGTTTGGTTCGTCATCACAGGAATATTTTTCCACATACAAATAGCAATTTGAATACAACTAAACTATACAGGTGGAAGAAACATCATCATATACGTTCATTGCGCAAATCTCATAGATTGGGTTTTCTTTCTTTTTTTCTATTTCTTTGGTCATATATACTACAAAGAGGATATCAAATTACATTAAACATACGACTCATTCACAAGATGTAGATAGCAGACCCCAAAATCATCCAGAATAGACAAAAAAAAAGACAGCAAAGATGAGGGTGTTTGGTCAACAATGATAGTCACATGACGATCCGGAGAACAGCTAGACCAACGGCTGAGATGGAGACAAGTGTACCGATACAATACTTAATCACCTCGTACTTGGCCGCTTCCAACTGAGCTCTCAAAGTGTGAATCTCCTAAAAGACATTGAAACAAAACATAAACAGACCACTTCTTGATGCAACAAAACGAACAAAATGCACAGAAACCAGAGAAGAGAATCCTAACACGGTCAAGTTTGTTTGTAAGATTAGAGGTTTCAGCGTTTTGATCTGTTAGCTCATCTCTTATCCTCCTGCAACATCATCAAAAAGACATCACAACAAGTTGTCAAAAAATCATATACAGAAAGGTTAGTTTGTACAGAGATTAGAAGTTAACGGACCCTTTTTCAAGATTCAGGTCCAACCGCTGTCCTGCTGTGACTTTGTCGATCTCGTGCCTGCAATGTATAGTGTCTTAGTCACTACACTGAGTCTATAGCAAATCAAACCCTAGAGGTTCACCTAACCTTATATCAGAGCGTATTCTTTCAATGTCATTGCGGAGTTTCTCATTCTCATGTTGCAGCAAAGAGAAATGGTGGTCCTAAACATGAGACTCAATGCATCAGTATAAGAAGCTGTGTGTATGGTACAATTATAGACTCTAATAAGGTGAAAACACAGGTTACCAGTGAACTGTTAATTTCACTTTTGAACTTGGATAGGTTTGATTCCTGTGTCATTTCAGCCTACCAGAAGCAAGAAGATCAAAGTTAGCCTTTGGTAAATGATCAAGTAACAGAGGTCAGAACAGGAAACTTACTTTCTGCATCTCACCCTTGGAAACAACCAACTGAGAAACAACTCCTAAACTATCATTAAGCACTTCAGTTATAGCACCGGTTATTGCCTCGGCTTGCTTTGAAGGCAGGCCTTGTGCTTCTAAGCTCCTAACCTGAAAAATCACAAACCATATTCTCCTTTGAACTATACTACTTTTTTAAGACAAATATCTAGACGTTAAAGATCAGACATATGTGCTCAATGACTTCGATCTGGAACATTAATCTCAATTCAAAAGGTCAACAAAGTTAGACAATTCAAAACAATGACACATGCAAATAAATAAATAAAAGGACAGAACAAGGAAAAGAGTTATTACCAAAGCGAGTGTGTCGACGAGATACAAACGTTTCCCATTAGTTTTGACAAGTTGAGATATGAATCTGGAGTGGGGTTGTCTGTACAGAAAAGATGATGAACGAATCTCGTGGTGATCAAAGAGATGATTCTTGTCAAATGTGGGGTTTGGAGAACCGATTGATCTGAAAGTCGAGAAATTTACACCTGAACCGGTACTAAGTCGTGCTAGCCGGAGGTAATTTGCGTAAGCAGCCATCAAAACCCCACAAAATTGATTTGCGAGTTGGAACCGTAGAATCCAATCGAGGACGGTTTTTAGATCGGGTTTGTAAGAATGCGTGATGAGTAAGACAAGAAGTTACCCGATCGGGTAAGTATGAATCTCCGCGACGGTCAGGCAAAAGGGAAAAAGAAGAGAAACTTTGAAGATGGATTGTTTTTTCTTGATGGATTGTTCTTCTACGCAGTGAAATCGCTACGATGACTCCGTACCCTCAAAAGAAACAGACGGACGACGATGATAGGAGAGAGAGAGCAGAAAGCGTGAAGCTTTTGTCTTTCTCTTACAATTTGGGCACGTTTCCCAACTCAAATTCTGTTTCGTTATTTATTACGTTTTTTATTACACGACTCATGTGCCAAAACACTCAAACTTGACCATATTTCTCTTCATCAACCAAATCATTATGATTTAAATTAATTATATTAAGCTCTGTAAGAGGAACAAATCGTCGAAAAATGAATACTACAATAATACATAAAATAACGCATAAGCAAAACAATAATACGAGTTTATGAGATTTTTGTCGGCTGGATCCTTTTGGTATATAAGCAAAACCAAACAAAAACTCAGGAAGGTTAAAGAACACATTACAGTTGGATGTTAGGCGGTGACTTTAATCAGATCCTTCACGCTACTGAGCAATCTGTGCCCTTTGACTACAATACCTCTGCTGCCATGTACCAATTCAGAGATACTCTCTTGCGATTGGGGGTGTTTGATTCAAGATTTCAAGGGCCGTGTTTCTCCTGGTCTAACAAGCAAGACGCCTCCCCCATTGCAAAGAAACTTGACAGGATGCTCTTCAACTTTGCATTTGTCCAGACTTTCCCCCATGCTACTTCTTTTTTCCAAGCCCCTATGATATCTGATCACTCCCCTTGTGTCACTGATCTAGCCTTCCCCTTTGTAAGAATATGAAGAATATAGTGAAGAATACAAGAGAGAATGATGAGAATTCGT
Organism: Moricandia arvensis; assembly: GCA_905132765.1. Classification (NCBI taxonomy): domain Eukaryota; kingdom Viridiplantae; phylum Streptophyta; class Magnoliopsida; order Brassicales; family Brassicaceae; genus Moricandia; species Moricandia arvensis. Next base: position 46,359 of record CAJHQP010001003.1, read on the forward strand.
GACTAGAGAGAGAGAGTATGAAGAGAATGTTGTTTGTATGCAAGAGAGAATAGAGAGAATAGTGAAGGATTCTTTCTCCTTTCTTCTTTGCTTGCAAGTTACGTTAGGTCTCTCTTCATTGCTTGATCTCAACACATTATTTATCTTCATTCCAACACTCCCCCTCAAGCTTGACCATAGGAGATCCTTGGACAAGCTTGGAACCTTGAAGAATCTCCCTCATTAAAAACCTTAGCCAGAAAACCCATTTGGGATAAAACCAACTAAGGAAAAGAGTAGAGTTCTTCAAAGCCTAGGGATTGGCCAGTGAGCCTAAGGAACTTCAGGTAACTCATGGTGGAGTCCTTAGGCTCTGGATCGTGGCCTAACTTTTGCTGCAAGTGTGAACTCCACATCTTGCACACACCAGTATCTTAGACTCTTCTTAGACCCTGGTTTTAGTCTCCCCCTCTCTTCTGACTACTCGCCATCTTGAAAGGTAAGGATGGACCGGTTCTTTGCGCCTTGAGTCTCAAGTAAGGTACCATCTTCTTTCTCAGCCTTGGTTGCTTCTTCTTATTGAATAACAACCAAGGAATCCATCTTCACATATCATTGAAGCTTCTTAATACTCCCCCTCAAGCTTGACCATGTGGAACAAGTCAAGCTTAGGAGGATTGCTTCATGACCGCACCAAGCTTCTTGTCTAGACACGCCACTGCCTAAACCAGGATAGCTTCATCTTCATTTTCTGATACATTATCCCACAGGTGCATCAGCTCTTTGGAAAATACACTAAACAATCATTCAAAGCATTTCAAGTAATAATCATATAAACGAATTGAAATGAGAGTTTTATGTGCTTCCCTTTCTTAAGAATGGTGGGGAGTGAACTCCACTTGAATTCCCCACTTGATAAGGCGGTACTCGGCTTCTTGAAGCTTTATCAACCAGGTACATGCACACGTGCTATGGGCTGATTCATAGCTTCCCAACTGAAGGTAACTGTTCTAACTCCATGTAGAAGCTGATCCATAGCTTCCCAACTAGAAGGTAACTGTTCTAACTCCACGCCTTGGGCTGATTCATAGCATTCCAATCAGCCTGACTCTACACCTGATCTTCTTGTCAAGTAGTCTCTGATGGCCATCTGTTCTAACACCAAGTTGTTGCTGTCCTTGTTGTGGCTTCTTTGAACCGGTTTATGATGTGAGGTGAGGCAATGGACGACTTGGATCTTCAGGATTGCTCATCATGACCCCTCCTCAAGCTTGATCCAGAGAGTATAGATGAAGGACCAAGCTTGGAAGTGAGCAATACTGAGCTTAAAACCAGGAGCGCATCACCCCTACAGCTGCGCTTAAGCCAACCAGTTTCTCCCTTGATCTTTTCTCCATTGTTTTTTTGGACCACCGGTCTCCTCATGACTTAGGTGATGGCCCTCCTTGTGTGTCTACTGAACCAGGAGCTCAACAGCCAAACGGCCTGCGCTTAATTCAACCGGTTCTACATTCTTCCTTGTGCGTCTCTTGAACCAGGAGCTCAACAACCTTCATGGTATGTGCTTCTTATAACCGGTTCTTCTCTCCATGGTCAGGAATATACATCATGTGTAGGCTCTGGATTTACAGGAATTTACATCATGTGTAGGCTCTGAACAGCATGGGCATCGTCTTCTCCTTTGTCTTGGTTTGATGATGGACAGATGACAACCCTTGTGTACCTGAAACACCACTCAAACTCCAGCAAGAATTAGACCATACATTAGGATCAGAGCTTGATAACTCACCAAGTCTGATCCATAATGATTAACGAGATGCAATGGACAGAATCTAAACAATTTATTCAGTTCAAATACATGCAACTAATTCACTAAATGCTCATGTATGATAACTCATCAGTTACAAGGCATCTAGGCTAATTTTATCACATAAATAACAATAACAGAATGCAATGACAATTTATGACAGTAGCAAAGACTTAGACAACTCATCTAATCAAGCTACACAACTATGAATGCAACACATGACAAGGAAACTCTCCTAGGACTCTAGCATTGCAACAAGACACACAACAGGTTCTAAGCAACTCGCCTAGACCATACAGTACACAAACACATGAGCTAAGACAAGAACAAGACACAACAATTCTATAACTCTCCTAGAACAATGCATACACAATGTTTAAGTATCTTGGGACAGAAACTAGGTTCAACAACTCTAGTAACATTGAACTGTCCCTAAGATACTAACAACACACTCAACACAACCAGAAACAATTTAAATAATTAAACACGCTCTTATTGAAGTTTAGGAGGCTAACTTACAACCAAGGAACCTGAGCTAGTTCCTTGAACCTCCATGGTTGTGAATCACTTGAATTTGAAGGGCTTGTGGTGTGGATTGACTGTCCAACGCCTCTTCTTCTTGATTCTCTCCTTCTGGTCAAGGAGACACTTCAAACCCCTCCTGTCCTCTTGCTGGTCGTGGGTGTTGTTGGTCAGAAACACATCTTCAGCATGGCTGGCCAGAGAATGATTAGAACAACTTAGCTTTAATGCTTCTTTAGTGACCTTTCTCCAAGAATGGTCTCTTCCATGGATTATCTTCAGCATTTTGGACCAGATGAGATGGTTTGGCTTCTTCTTTGGACTCCTTACAGCTACTGAAGTCGCCATTTCCTTTGAGCTCTCCATCTTAGAGAGTTTGGAGCAGTGGATAATAGTATGTACCAACTGGTTTTGCAAGAAACAGAACTTGGAGCTGAACCTTTGATGAAGCTTGCGGGACTGAGCTGAAGCTTTCTTGAGTTCCAGAGACTTGTATACTGTCTTATCTTGAGTTATGACGAGATTCTTCCCTCTTGGAAGACCTTTGGACCAGTGGATAAAGAGATGTAGCAGAAACTGTTTTGGAGATAGTTTTGAGAATATGATGATTTGCGGAAGTTGATGATTTGCGGAAGCTACGAAGTTTTCAGGAGCTTGGGAGCTTTGATACCATGTAAGAATATGAAGAATATAGTGAAGAATACAAGAGAGAATGATGAGAATTCGTGACTAGAGAGAGAGAGTATGAAGAGAATGTTGTTTGTATGCAAGAGAGAATAGAGAGAATAGTGAAGGATTCTTTCTCCTTTCTTCTTTGCTTGCAAGTTACGTTAGGTCTCTCTTCATTGCTTGATCTCAACACATTATTTATCTTCATTCCAATTGCTTCTTCTTATTGAATAACAACCAAGGAATCCATCTTCACATATCATTGAAGCTTCTTAATACCCTTGCCCAAAGCCGGTACCCAACCTTTTAAATTCCTCAACTATCTAACCAAGCACCCGAATTTTCACCAAGTGGTCCAGGACGCGTGGACTCAGGCTGGAAGTTTGTGCAGGGACCTTGCAAGTCTGTGTTGGAAACTAAAAATCATAAAGAGGGAGCTCAAAACCTTAAACAGAGAAAATTTTTCAAATATTCAAGAAAGGGTTAAAGAAACTTACCGTTTGTTGCAAATTTTGCAGGTTCAATCACTAGATTCGCCGTCGACAGAGACATTCCTTCAAGAGTCCAACTTAAGCAAAAAATGGCACTTCCTAAGACAGATAGAGGAGAGTTACTTCAAACAGAAGTCAAGAATTAACTGGTTAAGCTTGGGAGATCAAAATACTACCTTCTTTCAAAGGATGTGTCAGGCGCGAGCAAGCTACAATGCGATCCGGTCGTTCTTATTGACCTCAGGAGAAGTTATTGTTAATCCTTTAGAGATGAGCCACCATGCAGTTGGCCATTTCAAGTCTGTGCTAGGACCAGAAGGCTTAATCCTGAGGTGTCCATCTACTCCCATTTCATGGTTTCACTCCCTTTCTCCATTCAGATGCTCCTTGGCCCAGCAGAATCAGATGTTAGTTGTCCCTTCGTCGGAGGAGATTACCAAAATTTTGTTCAAATTAAACCCCAACAAGGCTCCGGGGCCTGATGGTCTCTCTTATGGGTTCTTCAAAGCGGCTTGGGGCATTTTGGGACCAGAAGTAGTTGCCTCTATCCTCCAGTTCTTTCACTCGTCATTCCTGCCAGCTTCCGCAAACTCCACGATCCTAACCTTAGTCCCAAAGTTCCCAGGAGCATCGCGTATTGTTGACTACAGGCCGATCGCTTGCTTGAATACTCTCTATAAAGTGATCTCTCGTCTTCTTGTCTCTCGCCTGAAACCTATTCTGCAAGATCTCATTGTTCCAAACCAAACAGCATTTGTCAAAGATAGACTATTAGTTGAGAACACAGTGCTTGCAAGTGAACTGGTCAACGGTTACCATAAGAATAAGGCTCCAAAGCGCATTACCTTGAAGGTGGATATTTCTAAAGCGTTTGATACACTATCGTGGGACTTCCTCTTCTCTTGTTTAGATGCACTGAACCTCCCACCGCGACTCACCAGTTGGCTTAGAGCTTGCATTTGCACCACAAATTTCACTGTGGGTTATAATGGAACAGCCAATGGCTATTTTAAGGGAAAGAGAGGACTGAGACAAGGTGATCCTTTGTCTCCATACCTGTTTGTGATTGCTATGAACAACTTATCCTTGATGCTTAATAGAGTTACAGAGGAGGGGAAGCTTGCTTATCATCAAAACTGTCACCAAACTAAGCTCACACATCTCTCATTTGCCGATGATCTATTGATTTTTATCGATGGATCAATAGAATCAGTGCAGTCTGTACTAAAAACTCTACATGAGTTCGAGCAGCGATCGGGTCTGGCGGTAAGTTTCCAAAAAAACAAGCTTCTTTGCATCAGGGTTGTCAGAAGAAGAAACTGCGACAATCCAAGCCTCAACTGGTATGGCTTGTGCATCTCTTCCTATGCGATATCTTGGAGTCCCTCTCACTTCCAAAAAACTGTCCCTCCATAGCTGCCAGCCTCTAATCCAACAAGTCAAAGCAAAGTTCAGTTCGTGGACAGTAAAAACGTTGTCTTTTGCAGGTCGATTACTTCTTATAAAGACGGTAATTTCAGGGATTACTACCTTCTGGTGCTCTTCCTTCATACTTCCAAAGGCTTGTGTTAAAGTTATAAATTCAATGTGTGGAGCCTTTCTTTGGACTGGAGGATTAGAAGGGAATCATTCAGCTCGGGTATCATGGGATAAATTCACAAACACTAAGGAGCAAGGTGGTCTAGGAATCCGGGATTTGGCTACTTGGAATAAAGCGTGCATCCTAAAGCTTGTCTGGCTGCTTTTCTTCAGAGAAGATTCAGTGTGGGTTGCCTGGTTCAAGAAGGTCATCTTGAGAGGATCGATAAGTAACTACTGGACAGTCAAGCAAAATCCAAAATTTTCGTGGCTTGCAAACAAACTTATCAAAGCTAGGGATATGATTTTTCCGCTAATCAAATGCAGAGTGGGGAATGGTCTCACCATCAGGTTCTGGAATGATAACTGGTCTCCCTTTGGCAACATCTACTCTTTTTTGAACGGAGCATCATCTCGACTAGGGATTCCTCAAAGAGCTACATTGGCTTCGTTGTCTGCCAATGGAAACTGGATTGTGCCCCCTGCTAGAACGGAGAATCAATTTCAACTTCAGGCACATCTAACAACACTAGTGTTAACAGAAGAAGATGATAGTTATGAATGGGAAATTGCGGGTAAAAGAAGTAAAGTTTACTCTACTGGTGAAGTGTATACTTACTTACGCGGAGCCATTGCAACCGTGAATTGGTCTCAGTTGGTCTGGTCGTCATTGGGAATCCCAAGACAGAGCTTCTTAACATGGCTTGTGATGCTTGATCGCTGCCCCACAAAGGACAGAATGATAGGTTGAGGACTTGATGTTTCGCCAACATGCCTCTTTTGTAACTGTGTCCCAGAATCAAGAAACCATCTGTTCTTCGAGTGCTCCTTTGCGTTTATGATCTGGTCTGCGATTGCCTCCCGGAGGAACGTCCACGCCCTGCAAAACTGGGAAGCAACGGTTCATCAGTTGAAGCAATTAACAGGTACAAAACATAGCAAACGTCTTACCCTTCTCTGTTGGCAGACTACCTTATACCTAGTCTGGCGTGAGCGAAATGATCGCCTCCACCGTGCTACCTTTAGATCACCAGATTCAATCATACGAGGACTGGATAGGATTATCAGAAACAGAATCCAGAGTATCAGAGCTGATAACCCCCGTTCATCAAGTGCTATGATGCAGCAATGGTTGGGATCAAACTAATCGGACTTCTCTGCATGTCTATTCGAGAATGAAGATGATCGACTTCTACTTGGGCCATTCTTGGGCTTTTTGGGTCATAGTTCTACTAATATGTGTTCACTTATAATACTCTACTGGGTCCATTGACCATTAAACACTAGCCTTATTAGGTTTGTAACATTTTATTTTCTTTCTGCACGTTTAATTGAAAGCCTTTTACAAAAAAAAAAAACACTTTACAGTTCTCGTACTTGTAAATATATATATATATATATATGAATACATCCATTTTTCTTCTTTTGTTGCTTTTTTATTATTATGAGAATCCAAAAAGAGCTTCCAAAAAGTGTCAAATCATTCATATCTTGTCACCTGTGTTCTTTTTGCTTTTTCTTTTTTTTTTTTGGTTTCTCTCCACATTTTGATGTAACAAATATCCATTTATTTGGGTCGCTTTCGATGATCGTCCAAGGAGTCGTCCAAATGCTCCTTCACATAGTTACCCACTCTCTTCAGGTTCTTCATCACCCCTGCTGCTACCAGGTTTGCGTTTCTTGTGAACCTGTGCCACGGTCAAAAAAAAAAATTAATGAATTTTGTAAGTCTAACTACTGCAGATCCCAATAGTTCATTTGGACGACTTTCGGAGGCAGCATTTTATGGTAAGATAAGACCCCTGACTCGTTAGTCTAACTACTGCAGATCCAATAGTGTTATACTTTGAGTTATCTAGTAGACATGACAACAAAATTTAGGCGACAGAGTCAAACGCCATCGCCCATTACAGGTTTACCTCGTTATGAAGCCGTTTTCAGTGTTTGTGGCAGTGGCTGGGGTTGCTTTTGGGACTGGGGTTGCAGTTGGTCTATGGTTCTGCTGCTGTGGCAACTCCCGAGAATCTAAAGATTGATGACCACAAAAAAGATGCAGGATGCGTTTCAGCATGTTGTAAGCTAATGAATAATAGAGGATGATTAGGATTTAGATGTTACCATTACTATTTTGAACACGGCCAGGAATAGAAGAAGTGTTGCTAGAAGCTGCTCTTCTATCTGCCAGCATCTGCATTGAACACTAGAAAGCTTGAGGGAGATAATAGGGGATTGCACAAAGTAGACCATATTCCTCTTTCATGCCAGTAAAAAATGATCATGTTTTGTAGTATACATGCAGAACGTGAAGGCCTCTTAATAGAAAAATGACAGCAAGATGTAGATGTAACTCCATGAGTACAAATATACACACCATGGACTAATGTGTAACATTGAGAGTAAGGAGAAATCAAACCTCAAGGCCGAGACAAACGGGGAGTTGGGTCTTGGCATGTTGCTTGATGGCAGTAGATGAATCCCTTTCGGTCATGTAAACGGAATAACCCAAACAACCATAGTAAAAATCAGCTAAGGTCCTCCCTTCTTTAGAAGCTTCAGCTTCAGATTGTCCAACAACGTAATCAGGAACTGCAAAAACATTATTGAGACAGAGAATCCATATGAGCAAAGCAAACGATACAATAAATCAGTAACAAGAAGCAATAAACACACATCTACCAACAGTCTAGTGGTAAAGGGGTGTCTAGTAGGTACTCTGCCACTCGAGTTCCGCCATTCGAGTTCTATTCTCGTTGGAATGGACTATTTACATTGCTTGGTCCCGGAAAAGAGGTGAAACTACTTTTTTGGTCCCAAAAAATAAATAAACACACATCTATTAGCCTAGCCTAGCAGGGATGATGATTCTGATTCTGATTCTACTTACAATCAGAACCATTTCCTTACTTTGGAAAACCTAATCAATCACGAGAAAATTAGCAACATGGCGGAGGATTCAGGAACCCTAGAATAGCAGAAGCAGCCATTTGAATTCGAAAACGAAAAGAGAGTTTAGACCTTGACGGAGAGTACGAGGGATTCCAACGCAGCGAGGATTCTTATCCTTTGATTTGAGAGTGGAAGAGTAGTAAAGGTATCCTTTGCACGATCTTCCTTTCGCTAGAGATCCTCCTCCTCCTCTCTGTTCCGATTTCTCCTCCATTACCGTCCTATTCGCTTCTCCGCTAGAGCCTTCGCTCATCCTATTCCTTCTTGATCGCTTTCGAAGTCGTCCTCTCTATCTATGTTTTGCTCATCTTCAAGCTCTCTTTTCCGATCTGTTTCCTCCGGATACTCTCTCCCTGCGGTGCCCTTCTATTCATCATGTTAGCAAATAAACTAAATGGGCCTCGGCCCATTGATATAATAAATAGAGACAAAGAGTAAAAAACAAACGATCAAACGATTGCCTATTAAGGGCATGACGTTGCGGCTGCGACTGCGATACTTTACTGATGCGGATGGTTGCGGTTTAAGACGTCATTAAGAGATTTACATGATTGGTGCAGTGGTTAAAATTTGTGAGTTTGCGGGATGCTTACGATTGATTGACTACCAAATGCAAAAGCGCATTATTAATAAATTAACAATATTAACACTTTCTATAACTAAAAAATATTAAAATTATATTATTATAATAAATATAAAAAAAATATTTATTAAATCATAGTATAAAATTATAAAAAATACTTTTAGGTTTATATATATATATATGTATTTATATATTAATGTCTAAAAATTACAGTAAATATTTTTGTTTGAATATTTTAATTTTTAATTAAATATTTTTTATTTTAATATAATTTTTTAAAAAAAAAATATTTTGTTTACCCTCCTGCAACCGTCCGTAAACGCAAACGCTAACTGGAGCCAGCTTTTGATTTTGAGATATTTGAAGCGATTTGAAGCGGTTTATAGCGTTTTTTGTGATTGTTGCAAAACGCCAACAACCACTATAAACTGCAAAAATTGCGTTTGCGGGTGATAATGGAAAAAGCAGTCAAACCCTTAAATTAAAGCATTAAACAAAAAAAGGAAACAACTATTTTTAGAAACATTGCTTCACGTGATAGCAGCGACCCTGAGAGGAAGCGACACAAGCATTGGCGTCCGGCCGCTAGATTTATAAGCAAGTTTTGGCCCTAAGATTTGGAAAGTATATTTAGTGCAGTGGTTAGTAGTCAGTTCGAGTTACATGTTTAATCAATATTTTCTTTGTTCTTTTCTGCAAAGAAGGAAATAAAATATTTTTACTTAGTAATTAATTAATAAAAAAGTAATTATCTATTGTAATAATCTAAAAAGAAAAAAAAAAGTAAAAACTAGTTACCTTTCCTGGTTCATCATCGCCAACTTCGTACATCATCTTTTTCTTATTCCAAAAAAAAAACACAAATGTATCTTTCTCTTATTAAAGGAATACACAAATTCATTTTCTCCAAGTTGTGATTTGAAACCTTCGATCATCATCAATTCAGGTAGGTGTTAATGTGTTATCTTTTGTTCGCTATAGCATGTATCGTACTTTTGTATAACAAAGTAACTATATATTTATTACCAATTTTTTATATAATTTAATGTCTTCAAACGAATAAAAAGTGAGTTCAGAGGTGCATCAAAAATAAGAAAAAGAAGAGACAAGAAGCACTAACAAATTCAATGACTGGTTCCATGTTACAGTAAGTAAAAAAAATCTAAACCTTATACACATGATGAATCTATAGAGGAAGAGAATAATAAAAGTAGTGAAGAAGCTAGTGCGTTTGATCATGATCAAGCTGAAAACAGTGGTAAACATGACAATGAACATGGGTTTGACGAGAATGAGAATGAATAGGATAAAGAATATGGTGCTAGGGAGTATCAAATAGATGGAGAGTTGGGGAAAAGTTGATAAAAGAATGAGAGATTTTATGGTTGAAAGGGGTTCAATGGCAAGACCTTCAACTGACTATCGCTTTCTAAAAGATTATTTAGGTGGATGTTTTTTCTCATTCGTCTTATAGCAAAAAAAATAAGGAATGGAGAGAAACAAGATAGACGATGGTTACTTTACTCAAAAGTGGAAGATAAATCTTCTGTTTTTGTTGTAAGCTATTTATGCAAGAAAAACTTATAAATTTGTTGGTAACTACTGGATTTGATGACTGGAGAAATGTTTCGAAACTGCTTAAGGAACATGAAAAAGGTCATAAGCATATCACATGTATGATTCAATGGATGGAGTTGGAAGAGAGATTACAGAAGAACCAGACAATTGATAAACATGCTCAAGAAGAGATCAACAAAGAGAAAAACACTAGAGAGATGTATTGTTGAGGATAATTGTGTTGGTAAAAGTTCTTGCTAAATAAAATGTTGCTTTTCGTGGAAGAAGTGATAATATCCATGTAGATGGTAATGGGAATTTCTTGGGCATGATTGAAGTATTTTCAGATTTTGATCCAGTGATGAAAGAGCACATTAGACGTATCGAGAAGCGCGAAACTCATTATCATTATCTGAGTCACATAATTCAGAATGAGTTGATAGAGATGCTTGAGAATGAGATCAAAGAAATGATCTTAAAGAAGATTCGATATGCAAAGTATTTTTTAGTTATTCTTGACACCACTCATGATATCAGTCATGGGGAACAAATGTCCATGGTTATTCGATGTGTGGATATTTCTGAGACTTCTCCAAAGATTGAAGAATTTTTTTTGACATTTTTGGAAGTCAAAGAAAAAACAGGAGAAGGGTTTTTTGACACCCTTCAAGATGCGTTGGATAGTCTTGGGTTTAGTATAAATGACATTAGAGGGCGAGGTTATGATAATGGATCAAACATGAAAGGGAGAGTTAAAGGAGTACAAAACAGGTTGCTTGAAATTAATCTCAGGGCTGTGTACACACCATGTGGTTGTCATAGTCTGAATCTTGTACTTTCTGATATCGCTTCCTCATCAACGATAGCAATATCATTTTTTTGGAATTATTCAGCGCATCTATTGTTTGTTTGCTTCTTCTACAAACAATTGTGAAGTTTTCAGAGAGATTGTGAATGGTGTTACAGTAAAACCACTATCACAAACTCGTTGGGAAAGCCGCATCAAAAGTGTCAAAGCAATATGATTTCAGGCTCCACAAATACGAGAGGCTTTGATTTATTTGGCTAAAAACAGTGCAAATCCAGGAACAAGAAGTGATGTTGAGTCTCTTGCAATGAGTGAAAATTATGGGATTGGAAGTTTTGAGGTTTTGTTTGGAATGATTATTTGATGAGCTTTTGTTTGTTGTTAACAAAGTAAGCAAGATCCTACAGTCAGAAGATATGGATATCGATATTGCTATTGCTCAAGTGAAAGGTCTTATTTCTTTTTTTAAATACTACAGAGAAACAGGTTTCCAAGCAGCAAAACTAGAAGCTGAAAAGATTGCTACTGCTATGAAAATTGATCATGTATTCTCTATGAAAGCAAAACGGTTCATTAAAAAGAAGCAATAGCATGATGAAGAGCCTAGAAAAGATGACGAAGATGTGATATTTACAGCAGAAGAAAACTTCATAGTCAATTACTTCATCAAAATTGTGGATTAGAGTTGGTTTCTTTCGAAAAAGGTTTGATCAGCTCCAAAGTTATGAAAAAACTTTTCTTTTATTTTTGTTTGATCTGAAGAAGCTGAAGTCGACAAATGATGATGAATTGATGGTTTCTTGTGTCAACCTTGAAGTTTTTCTCAAGCATGGTAATTGTTCTGATATTGATGGTAATGAATTGTTTATGGAGTTGAAGCTTTAAGGAGGGAATTTACCAACAAACATTCAGAAGACGGCTGAGGTATTGAGTTTTCTTAAGAAGGTGGATACTTGTTATCCAAATACATGGACTACATATCGCATAATGATGACAATTTATGTTTCAGTTGCATCGACAGAAAGAAGCTTTTCGAAGTTAAAACTTATAAAATCTTATCTACGGTCAACTATGTCACAAGAGAGATTAAATGGTCTGGCGATCATATCGATTGAAAGAAGAATGGTTAAGAAGTTGGACTACACAAGTTTGATGAATGAGTTCGCTAATAAAACTGCAAGAAGAATTATTTTTGAAAAATAATTCTTCTTCCAGTTTTATCTTGTTATACTTTGAATATTTATATTTTATTTGACATGAGTTTTTTATATATATGTTCAAGTTTTTTTCTATACGAAAGGCAGCCCTTTTTTTTCTTTGCTTCCGGTTTTCAAAAATCCAAGACCTGCATTGCGTGATAGGCAGAAGAAGGTTCCATCATTTTCTTTTGAACATGGAAGCAAGCTTTGTTGTGTTAATATATGTTACTTTTGTAGAGTCAAAGCTTCCGATAAACATCAACAAGAGAAAGCTGATCACTGGAGAAGATGGTTGAATAGAGTATGTAGAATACATTGATTATCTCTTCCTTGAAGTTTTACATACGGAAAAAAACTCAAGATTCTCAAATCTGCTTATCAATGGAAGAAGCAGAAAGTTGCTGTTTAGGATTACAATTGATGGTTCTTTTACTTATATATAGTTAGACACTCATATCTATTCTTTGCCTCTTTGCACTAATACATATGATCATTAATCATCATTAGTGTTGGGAAAATGAATAAAAAATCATGGACTCCATACCATTTGATCCACCGTGGAAATGATTCATGTTTTTTTTAATGTAGAATGAATGCGAGTTGCAAATTTTAAATGCGATATAGATGCGGGTTAATATATTTAAAATTACCAATATTCGCCAACTCACAAAATTTATACAAAAAAATAGCATAATATTTATCTAAATTTTAATTATAAATATTATATAATATGTAAATATACTAATTAAATTGTACTTCTATTTTACAACTTTTATTTATTTTATTAATATAAAATTAGGACTTTTAAACTAAAATATATAAAAATATTTTTTATTTTACTTTGTTTGACATGTGGGGCCGCAAATAATCCATTAACTCAATTAGTGCAGATGCGGATATACTAAATTTTATCAACGAGTTAAAACATGGTTGTGATTAAGTTGGTCTTTTTTCATCAGTTATGTTTCTTATCTTCTTTCAATTGAGTGTTTAGTCTTTGTTTTTCTATGTTGAGTGAAGCTTCTCAGGTTTGATTTGAGATTAGAAGAGTTTTTATGGCTAATCTGATTCAGGATATATAGAATCAGAGTTACTATATATGAAATGTTCTGATGAGTGCCCTGGTTTAAAATTATGTAATCAATCCCAGAGTTGAATTATCTGGTGAATCAAAGAAGATTTCTCAAACCAACCAAAGATCTAGCAAAGGCGCTTACAATGATACTTGGAACTGATCGGATACATCTCCTAGTGTATAAGACAATGGCTTATTTCCTTCATCAGATAATTAGCACGTGTTGATTAACTTTTGAGATGGTACACGTCATTGCTACGTGCTAATGTTATGCTCATTCAGTTAACACGTGTTAGATTGATTTATTGGGCCAAAGTTTGTATAATTGTTGTTGCCCTTTGGGTTTTCAAAAACTTAATAAAAAGTTGACAAAAAATATGTTTTAACACTACGGGGTCTAAGGTTTGGTCTAAATGTGCAGCAGGAGAGATGCATGAGAGGTAGTCTTATATGTATTTATTGTCCATTCACAATTATTTTGTAGAACAAAAGCATATATTTAATGAACCATGTGCAAATCACTTTGTGTTTAAAAAAATGTACTACACACAATATTATTTTTTGTTCTAAAAAATAAATAACAACACGAATTAATTTTATATAAGATTTAGATAAATAGAAAAAACATATATACTATAGTTTTTTATTTTTATTATTGATGAAGATTAACAAAATAAAGTATAAAAGTTGTGTACAAAAGTTAAATTTCAGTTTATAATATTTTTATAGAAATCATTGCAATAAATTTATTCACTTTATTAATTTCTTATAGATATAAATTTAAATAGTTAGTTTTATTATCACTTAATATTTTTAGTAATCAAATACAATAAATAATTTTTTGTTTATTCATACATATATACTCTCTCCGTTTCTTTTTATATGTGTTTTGAGTACTTTAATTGTTTCAGTAGGTATGATCTTTTGACACTTTTTATGCAGAACTATTAAAATTATTGATTAAACCTTTCTTGTTTCCAAAATGTACACACTTCACAATAAAATCAAACATCATTAGTTACCTATATTTTATTACCTCTTTTATTAACAACCAATTTATATTTTTGAGATTTATTTCTATCACTACAAAAAAAGTCTACATTGATAGCACATAGTTATAGCACGTTTTACTGAATTGCTATTGTAGATGATTTAAAAATTTCCGCATTATATAATAGCGTTAGATAAACGCTATAATAGTTAAACCTAAAATATCACTTAATTAATGATATTTGAAAATTAAGTGAGCGGAAAAATAAAATCACTGATTCCGCCAATACTTAGCGGAAAATTAGATTTAAGTGTCAAAGATATTATTTAAGCGGTTTCAGTAATGCTATTAAAGACATATAATAGCATTTTTATAATGCTAAAAAAGCTATTTTAACCCTAAACCCTAAACATGATTTTAAACCCTAAACTCTAAAGACAACCCTTAAAACTCTAATCCTTTTATATTACAACTTCAAATTTTAAAACTAAACTTCAAATGTAGTCTTCTTAATCTTAAACGATAATTTCCTAAACGTATGTCTTTAATCTTTAATCAAACTCTATATCCTATATTCTAAATCCTAACTTCAAACATAAACTATATTCAATACTCTAAATATAAACTTTAAATCTAAATTATTAAAAATTTAACTACAAATCTTATATTTAGTTTTCAAATCAATTATTTTCCAACTTTAATCCAAAATACTAAACTTTAACCCTAAACCTCATATTCCAACATCTAAACCTTAAATCACAAAACTAAATTTATCACATAATTAAACTTTACTCTTAAACATCATTTCTTAAAATAAAAATCAATTTATTATGTTCAAAACAATAAAAACTTAAATTATAAACTACAAAATATAAAATTTGAAGTAAGATATAACTAAAAAAATTATTTACAAAACAAATTATCAAATATTGAAGGACAAAAAAAAAGACAATTTTTCTAGGGAATCAGATTCATATACATGGATCACACTTCTGAGCCGTTGGATTAACTTAAATCTAAATGATGAGATTTATTCCTTTTATTTTTATTTTTTCTCTCTCTCTTTCTCTCTCTCTCTTCACGACAAATCTGATTCTTTTCTTCTCTTCTTTTTTTTTGATTCTCTCTTCATCTTCTTCACTCTCATCTCTCATATCTCCCATCTCTCTCCACGCTAAATGTTTCCCTCATCTCTCCCATCTCTCTCCATGCCTCTCTCATCTCTCCCATCTCTCCCATATCTCACCCACCGCGTCTCCTCGTTGTCTCACCACCACCGCGGTCACCCTCCCACCACCACCACAGTCGCCCTCCCACCACCAGCACGATCGACCTCTCTCTCTTTCTCTTTGTATTTGTGTATCTCCTTCTCTTTGTTTCTCTATTATGAATCTGATTTTGTTTTGTTTTTGGTAAATATAGGTGGAGAAGGCAAGGCTCATTGTGACTGGAGGAGACAAGACCCATGGCGGCTTCAGGAGGCAAGTCTTGTGGCAGCTGGAGGAGGCGAGGCTCATGGCTGTTTGAAGAGGGGCAAAGCTACGGAGGAGGCAGCGTCTTCTTTTCTAGGTTTAGTTTTTTTTTAGATTTGGTTTAGTGTAAACCAAGTTAAGGGAAATTGTAGTGGTTTGACTTTATTTTTAATTTATGGTTTAGTTTTGTAAACCAGAATTAATTTGTATACCAATTTTAATTTATAAATAAATTTTATTGTTTTTTCAATTATAGAACAATTTTTAGATTAATTTTTCAATTTTTTATTTTTTAATTATTATTATTTTTGGTTTATTGTAGAAAAACTTATCATAGCACACGAATATATTAATTGAAATCATTTGTAACAAAAAAGTAGTGTTATAGTTAAGTTAATAATATCATTCAAGTATTGCTATCATATCTGCATATTTTGTAGCGTTTAAAAATGCTATCGTAGAAGGGGTACCTACGATGGCTGCCAATAATATAGCATTTACGATTTCGCTATGAAACCCTTACTATAGCATATTTTCCGCGCTAAGAATATGCATATTTCTTATATTTCTTGTAGTGTATTACTTATCAACGATCAATGTTGTGATCAAACCATTTAAAAAAAATGGATCCAAAATAAAAAATAAAAGAAGAACAAATGGAAGACAATAAAGCAACTTACGAAATGTGAAAAGAATTTATGAAACACGTTTAGTTCATAATTGAATCCAAATTAAAAAAAAAAAATAGAAAATGAATTCACAAAGTTAATGTGTGACTGCTCCTCTTCTTTATTTTCAATAGCAGTGATTAATTGTTTTTTTTTTGTTACTTTTATTTGTAATCAAGTGTTTTATAGTAAAAGTATTTTTTTTTTTAATTTGGGTGTTTATACTAACACATCTTACAAGAAAAAATAAAGGAAGTATGTTATAACACATCCATGTATTTTTTATCTTGAAAGATTTTTTTGTAAGTTCTTGAGATATGATATCTATGTTCAAAAAAAAAATAGTAACCTTAACAATGTAACTATAGAATTTTATCAAAATTTCAAATTTTCAGAAAAAAATTTACATATCTATTTTTTAACATTCGGTCAAATATGATAATTAGATAAATTAGTTTAATCAGTTAAATATGTATTTGTTCAGCATAATTTATTTAATTTGTATTTTTCTGATTGATCTGCATTATCTGTTTGATCTGCAAATTTTGTTCTGCATCACCCACTCGAAGCCATACCTTTGTCAATTTTTGTTGTACACAAATTCAATCTGTGTAACTCGAAAATTATTCATTAATCCATGCTAAAAATACAAATCCCTTTATTTTAATTAATATTGTTGTTCTACATTTTAAAACTCAATGATTTGAATATGGTGCATGATAAATGCAGAATAAAATCAAGAGAAAATAACATGCATATTGTTCTGCATTTAATTTCACATTAACATTAAAAATGCAGGACGAAAAATACTAATAAAAATAATTGAAACTGTATGCAGGACAAACCTGTGTAGTAAAAAATTGTCCTGCAGGAACAAGGAAAAAATGGTAGACCAAATGCAGGACCCAATACATTTCTGTTTTTAATTATTATTTTTGAGTAACTGTTTTTTTACCTATAAATATTATATACCTATTTATTTTTCACAACTAAAAAAACCTCTTTAAGAGTAAGTTTTTTCATTTTAGATAGAATTTTAAAATGAATTTTCGTACACAAATATATCAAATGATATATTCTTCACACACACACACAAACACACACACACACACACATATATATATATATATATATTAAATTTTATAACATTTCATAAACACATATATACATAATTTAGATATTCAAACTTTTTATATTAATTTTATGTAAAACATATTTATACACATTATGTTTTGTCTAATATAAAATATGTAACTACGCTAAATAATCATATATAATATTTAGATAAATACAGAAAAATTTAAGTTATAGCATTTTAATTGTGTTTTTATATTTTGTTTAACTGGTCTTTCATATTTTCAGGTTGTTTCATACACCTATATGCAATAAAATAATTCGAAAATCGAGGTACATTATTATTTTGTTTCTTTAATGACTTATGAATTTTTATAAACTAGAATAATTATATTTATATGATATGCATGTTCAAAAGAGAGTGGTAATAGTGACAAAAAACTTACAGAACTTTATTAAATTTAAAACTTTTCTTATGAAAATTTTATTGATACAATAACATATATAGAGATTGATAATTTTTATTCTATGGCTGAACAAAATGATACGGAAGAATCGGAAATTAACAAAGAAAAAATATTCCAAATATTAGATAAACTATTACAAATATATTATGGACAAACAAAAATACTTTATATTAAATTATTTTTCAATTTATTGAATGTTGTAATTAAATTTAATTTTTATAACGTTTAAATTTAATTTAATTTATTAAATTAATAATAGTTATTTTTATATACAATAATTTGTATGCTTGTTTTAAATATTTAACTTACAATTTATTTTTAAACATTTGGTCTAATATGCTAATGTTATAAATTAGTTTAAGTAGTTTATCTGCATTTGTTTGAATAATTACTCTATTTGTATTTATTCTGTTTGATATGCGTTTCTATTTGATTTGTGTTTTTTTATCTGTGTACTATCCGAAGTTTGGAAATTAAACGAGAACAATCTAAATATATTTTCTCCTATTTTTCTCGTGCATTTATCATGTCTCATGTTTTTTTACTGTCAAAAAGCTGTTCTGTTACTCAAAACAGAGGTAGTCTGGGTAACCAAACCGAAATAGAACAAACAATAAAGTAGAGAGTTTTATGGAAAAGACCTAGAAGACCTAATTAAAGAATATGAAATTTTGTTTTGCCTTTGAATGAGAAGCATGATAAATGCAAAAAAATGCCAAAAATAACATGAAGAGGGGATTGTATATATTCTCTATATATCTATTAAAATGTAGAACTAAAAAATAATAAATTATACAGATGCTGCATGCAAAACATTTTTATTTGTTATTTGTCTTGTTCGGTAAAAGAGAGATGAGTGGCGATAGACAAAAGTCCAATGCATGTGCATCTTTATTTATTTTTTATTTTTTTTATAAATAAACAACGTTGCTCATTGTTTACATTCATAAATTAATAATTCTCTTTAGTAAGTAAGTTGTCTAGTTTTTTCGTTTCTATATATAATAATTTCTTAATTTTTATAAAAATGTTGAAATGATAATTTATCTTGTGATTAATTGGTTTTTATATATTTTCAAGTTTTTCATATATCAACATGCATTAAAATTTTGGAAATCAATATAAATTTTAATGTGTTCTTCAATAAATTATGAAAATTTTATTATCTTAAATTAAATTAAAATTTATATTCAGTAATACTAGTAGAAAATTTACTAATTTTCAAATATTATGGAACATGCATGCATTTTTATATTTAATTAATTAATTTTATTATTATGTAATTTTGTTTACTAAATTCATGTATGTGATTAATGATCATCTAATATATATATATATATATATATATATATATGAATTTAAATAGTTGTTTTTATAACCAGTTAATATTTTGAGATAACAAAATAGTAAATATATATTTTTGTTCGTTCTTATTTAATTATATATATATATATATGTATTTTTAGGTTGAAAGTTTATATATTTTAAAGTTGTCTCGTATATCTACATCTATTAAAACAATTACTAAATTAAGATACATTTTTAACTTCAAAAATTAAAAAATCATATTTTCAGATTGTCTCGTGTACAATAGAAACAATTCAAAATCAAGGTGCATAGCTATTTTGTTTGTTCAATGAATTCTAAAAATTTTGATTTTACAAAATAACTTAAAATCTCTATTAAATAACACACAGTAAGAATTAAAGTATTGGCTACATATAACATATGCATGTATTTTAATCATCTATTAAATTTCTAATATATTTTATATATTAGTTAAATGAATTCGTGCATGTTATTGATAAATCATGAACTGTTTTGTCTTATATATCTATATTAATTAAAAATAATTAAAACAATATGGTAGGTTTATAATTAACTTATTTCCTGAATTAGTAAAAAAATAACATGTAAAATAAATTTAAATTTATGTTCAAAAATTTTCTGTAAAATTTACTTATTTTTTAAAAGTATATTATAACATAACCATCCAATCCTATCTTTTACTTAATTTGAATATGTTTTTATTAGTTGAATAACTTTTATAGTTTATTCTATTAGAACTAATTAAATTCAGTTCCTAATTACTCATATAAATAACATAATAATTTAGGGTAGATAGTGTTTATGTAATAAAACTAAAATTATTTTAAAATTTATAAATGTGACGTCTAATTGTGGACAAAACATGAACTTTAGTACATGTCACAGATAAACAACAACACGGATAAAATATCTAATATATTAATTTAAAGTTATATTTTATCGACTGGTTTTTGAACTATCACTAAAATTGGAATGGTCCAACTAATATAAATACCACTAATTAGTATTTAATATTTCAATATATTATGTTCGATATTTTCATATGGTAAATCAAAAAATAACCAAAAACATATCCAAAATTTTATTGGCAAATAAACTTTTAACAATTAATTTAAATTTCATTTTATATTATAACCAAATATATTGAGAAATATAACAAATTCTTACCAAAATTATATTTTAATCAAGAATTAATTATTTCGTATTTACTAATAAAATAATATTATAAGTTAATATTGACTAAGATTTTTTATAATACGAAATATAAAATTATAGACTACTTTCACAAAACTTGATAATTATAGTATTCTTTATATTAAACTGGTAGATTAACCTATTTTATTTTATAAAAATGCATTTTATTTAAGGAATAAATAAAAAACTATTACCCTGCTAAAATGAGTTATAATTCATAAACTACATAATATTTTTTATTAAATAAAATTGTTAACATATATTAAATTTTATATCTAGAAGTATATATTATCCCATTTTTATTTGTTTTTAAAACTCATAATTATATATAATCGAAAGTTATTATACATCAAATATTAATAAAATTAAAACATAAGTCTTCTTTTGAAAATACCGGTTACTTTGTAGTTTATTATTATATTTCAATGTTATAGTTTTGTTAAAAATTAAATTATCGTTTTTTCGAAATTTCAAGAGTGAAGACTATTCGAAATGGGATCAGATATGAGATTTTTTTAAGCTGTACGACTAAGCACTTGCCATAAATAGTTATTGTCTAAAAGACCTGTTAGCACTTGGTAAATAGTTTATAGTTGACAAGTTCAACCAAGAGTTTAATCTTTATATAAATTGTTTTTCCAAGAAAAACTTGATCAATTGAAAAGAAAGTACAAGAAGTATACAAGTCTATAGCAAAACTCTACGGGTATCTCAGTTGATCTTGTTACATCTGTAATTTCTGCGTCTGACTCCTGGTGAAAAGATCATGAAGTAAATTACTTATTGTACTCTCTTCACCCAAAATAAGTTAAATAATTTTTACTATAATTTTTAATAACACAAAACTTATAAGTTTTCTGATAGGTTTGTAAGATTATAAAATCATTTAAACTAAAGCCACCATAATTTTGGGATATTATGCAATGGTGTTTCAAATTATGTGATGTCTATTCGCAATCTCTATACTCCATGAACCAAACAAAGAGAAGAGATTATGAACTAGGGTTTAAATATGAAGATTATCTGAATTCAAAAACATTTGGTGATGATATACCGCAAACTCAAGTTCCAAAGTAACAAGAAAGTGAAGAGGTGTATCGTGTTAACATTGACGATCAGACACGACCTTCTAATGAGTTTACCCATGAACACATGTGTCAAGATATGCTACCGGATCTTCTATTTCAGAATTATGCTTCCAGAGGTCAACAATAAGGAAGAATATGATGTGAAAGTACTACAAATAAAGTTGTTGGAAGTTCACAGGCCTCTGCAAGGACCATCTCACAAGGAAATCGTAAAACAATCATTTCAGACAACTCTATACCAGATACGATGGATGCTTTTAGAGAATTACAACGCCAAAGTTTACAACAATTTCATCCAGATATTTTCGATCAAGATAATTACAATGAATTCGCTAAGGCTGTCAAGATATTTGAATCGATGGAAGTTCCAAAGAACACTAAATTTTATTGGGCATGCATTCAAGCATTCATTAAGTTATTACAATCGATATTTTGAAAGAGGACCAACTCAAAGTGATGGTGGTTTGGGATGGAGAAATATCTTGGATTGATTACAAGAAGATAATGTTGTTTGTCTTCAGCTATTATGAATGTTCCTTGGTGCTTTTTGCACATTGTGTGAGAAATTGCAAACGACTTATGGTTTACAACCAACATTAAATGTATGCACTGAAGAGAGTGTGACCAAGTTTCTAATGATATGTGGCATAACGAAGTTAAGAAAAATGTTGGATTGATGAAAAAAGAGAAATGTCAAAAAATTTGAAGTGCTTTGAGCGACTGCTTTGCTTGCTTATGACTATATCAAGAATCCAAAGACACAAGAACTAAGTAATGGATGGGAGATATTAGTATTATTTTAGTGGTTTTTTTAGAGTTGTGGATGAAATTCACGTTTGCATTAAAGTAAAGCATGAAGTATAAGTAATGTATTGTAATCGGTACAATATAACATCATTTAATATAAGGGAGATATGTGATTTGAATATGTTATTCACATATGTTTGGAATGAAGCACCAAGTTCATATCACGATACAACAGTTCTCACAGTGACGCAAGATAATGATTCTAGTTTTATTTTTTCCTCAAACCGAAAGTATTATCTACTTGACTTTGGCTACCCAAATAAACAAGGCTTTGGGTCTCCCTATAGGTAATTTGAAAATTGTCCTCCTCAAAAAAAAATAAGAGTTATTTAATCAATAACATGCATCTTCAATGTCCATTATTGAGAGGACATGTGGAGTTTGGAAAAATAAATGGAGGATATTTTTGTGAATTACTCAGATATGATATGCATATTCAGAAAAGAGTGGTAACAAAGACAATGAGATATATAAATTTATTAGAATTTTAAAATTTTGATAAAGATTTTATTGATACAATGACACATACTGATATTGACAATGTTAGTTATATGGTTGAACACATGAAACAAGAGGAAATTGTGGACGGAAATATTATGACAAACATTACTACAAATACATAATAGGAAAACAAAAATATCCCATATTATTTTTAAAATTTCATTGTATGTTATAACTGTATTTATTGTTTTCTATAAAATGCTTAAATTTTTCTTTTAATTATTAGAGTAATATTTTTTATATATAATTTCTATTTTTGTTTTAGATATTTAATTTACAACTTTATTTTTTTAACATTCAGTCAAATATGCTAATTCGAGAAACTAATTTAACCAGTTAGATTTGCATTTGTTCTGCATAATTGATCTGCATTTTATTGATTTGCATTTAGGTTATGAATGGAGAGGCAGTACAAAGGCAATTCTCCCGCTCATGCAGTTCTCATGCACTAAAGCCATCATTCACATTTTTTTGCTTATGGTTTTGAATGGAATGGCAGTACAAAGGCAATTCTCCCGTACATGAAGTTCTCCTATACTAAAATTACCATTCACGTTTCTCTACTTTTAAAAAGCAGTTAGCGGGAGATATGCATGCAATTCAATATATTTTTTCTTTTTGTGAAAAAAAAACAAGAGATGTGCATGCAGTTCTCACCCACTATACAAATCAAGCAGATCACGTGCACGTGTAAGAAAAGTCGATCAAGCAGAAATAATTCAAATAAAATAGATTATCTATTTACACAATAATAATTACAAAAAAATTAAAATACATTATATAATATAATACATAAATAGTAATAAATATTGTACTAAAGCCATGTGATTATAATTTTAAAATCAAAATACGAAAAAATTAACAATTAACAAAATACATTTATTTTCATTAATATATTTAAACCGTAATACTATACATTGACATAATACATATTATAAAAAATTGTTCACTAATACATATTATAATTAAAAACACAATTATCATATAAATATTTTAACCAAAATATAATATTTATATGACAAAAATAAAAGTAAAGATAAATAGACAATGAGAGTTTTTTGTATTGTCAAAGTTGTAAGTAAACATAATGAAAATGTGCTATTGGTAGAAAAAGATTAAGTATATTAATAATTTGTAGCAAAATCATTTACTATATATGATGTCAGTGTTTTAAATTATAATAGGTATTATGTAATTGCATATTATTGTGATTTAAATATGTATATTAACGAAAGATATATGTATTTCGTTAATTGCTAATGTTTTTAAAATTATATTAGCATGACTCTAGTGCAATATTTATTATTTTTTATGTATTGTGTTTATATATAATATTTTATTATAATTTTTATAGTTTTTATATATAAACTATTTTATCTGAACTGTTTTTATCCTTCTAAACTGTACTAAACTGTTTGATCTGCTTGATCTACCTTTCGCTTGCATGATCTCCATAAAATACAGTTAGCGGGAGATCTAATGCAGTTTAATATTTTTTGTCTTTTGTGAAAAAAAAAACAGGAGATATGCATGCAATTCCCCATTATACAAATCAAGCTGATCAAGTGCCTATCATGTGTGAGAAAAGCAAATCAAGCAGATCAAACAATTTATTATAGTTAGAATGGTAAAAACAATTCAAATAAAATAGATTACCTATTTAAACAATTATAATTACAATAAAAATTAAAATACATTATATATTACAATACATAAATAGTAATAAATATTGCACTAAGCCATGTTATTATAATTTTAAAATCAAAATACAAAAAATATTAGCAATTAACAAAATACATCTATTTTCATTAATATATTTAACCATAATACTATACATTGACATAATACATAGTATATTTTTTTGTTCACTAATACATATTATAATTAAAAACACAATAATCATATAAATAATTTAACTAAATATAATATTTATATGATGAAAATAAAAATAGAGATAAATAGACAATGGAAGTTTTTTGTATTGTCAAAGTTGTAAATAAAATAGATTGAAAATGTGCTATTGATAGAAAAAGAATAAATATATTAATAATTTGTAGCAAAGTCATTTACTATATATGATGTCAGTGTAATAATTTGTAGCAAAATCATTTGTTATATATGATGTTAGTGTTTTAATTATAATATGTATTATGTAATTGAATAGTATTGTGGTTTAAATATGTATATTAATTAAAGATATATGTATTTCGTTAATTGCTAATGTTTTTACATTTTAATTTTATAATTACATTAACTCTAATGCAATATTTATTATTTTAAGTATTGTGCTTATATATAATATTCTTATTTATTTTTATTATAATTTTTATATATAATCTATTTTATTTGAACTGCTTTTATCATTCTAAATTGTACTAAACTGTTTGATCTACTTGATTTGCATTTCTCATGTATGATCTGTTTGATCTGCATGATCTGCTTGATCTGCGTGATCTGTTTGATCTCCAACGGTTGAACTGCTTTTACCGTTCGAAGTCTTATTCTGCTTGATTTTTGTTTGATCTGCATTTTTATCTGTGTACCATTCAAAAGTACATAAAATTAATATGTATGCAGACTAGCTATTATCTTGTTAATTTATTTTGGTCTCACTTAAAATAGTGAACGAGAAACAAATAGAGTCTTATCTGCAAAATAAATAATCTGCATTAAATCTGTGTTTTATCTGCTTCTCGATTTCTAGTGTAAATAGTTGATCTACAAAACTAAAAAAAAGTGTTGGGCTGCATGCAAATGACAAATACATATAATTTATTCTTACTATCCTTATTAACTTCTAATAGTTTTGCTTAAGCTATTTCACTTAGTTTTAATTCAAAAATTCTCCAAAACTATAGTTTAATATTTATCTCATTTCTTTATTTTATGCAATTGGGCGAATCTATATACAAAATTACATATATATATATATATATATATTACCTTCTATAAATATGTTGAAATAATATAAATATATATATATATATATAATTTATATATTTACAAATTTGTATAGTTCTTTATAATCTATTTATAAATTTAATCGACTTTTCATATTTTAAGGTTTTCTTATATATTTACATCCATCAAAAGTAATTATAAAATAAAGACACAGTTTTTGAAATAGTTATGTTTCAATAAATTATGAAAATTTTAAGATGGTAAAAATTGGATATTAAATATATTTGTTGGGGGATTTACCAAATATGACTCAAAATTTGTTTTTAAATGCAAAGTGTACCCCAAATCAAATCAAATGCAAAAGTAACTCAAAAGACTAGTGAAATTAAAAACATTCCCTCATGACTAAAAAAACAGTATTGTAGTTTATTATTATAACTTTGCGAGTGAGAAGACTTTCAGGGAAGTTTTCTCAGAAGACTTCCCTAAAAGTCTTCTGAAACTTCCCTGAAAGTCTTCTGATAGGGTAGATCTTAAAAATAATTTATAAAATTTATAAAAAAAGATTTTTGATTAGTAAAAAATCATAATACTGTAATTATAGACATTTACAAATGATGTAAATTTTGATTTACTAAAATTGAATAGTTTTCAACATAGATAAGTGAATGTAGATTACTCATGATATTTTTTTGTTTAGGGTTTGGTAACTATGTTATAGTATTGTATGTGTTTTTAGGGTTAGATTGTGGTATCTTAATTTTTTTTTTAAAAACTAAATTTGACCAATATGTGTTTAGTTTTCTATATATTAAACTCTTTATAAGTTTATTTTAAGTTTAACAAAGTTTTGTATGTTATTTAGTAATATATTTGATTTTGGGGTTTTGGAAGACTTAAACTTTTGAAGATATAATTGACTAGATGACTTACTGGAAAACTTAACTACAATTTTCCGCTTAGAAGAATTTAGGTTTTCCGCCTATTGTTAAGTCTTCCAATAAGTCTTCCAGTGGAAGTCTTAAGTCTTTCATAAAATTTAGTGTATTAGATCTTAATAATAATTTAATAATTTTGTAAAAAATATTTTGGTTGGGGAAAAATCCTAATCATCTAATTATAAACATTTTAAGTGATAATTTATATTTTAAAGTTTAGTTAAGTTTTATGAATTGTTTGTTTCTAATTAGTTAGTTATTTTGAGTTTAGGGTATAAGTGACTTAAGTCTTCCAACAAATAATGCAGTAGAAAACTTCTGCGGAAATCTTCTGGCCTAATAGTAAACTTAGGATCAAGAAGACTTTCAAGTAAGTCTTCCAGAAGTTATTCTATTAGAAAACTTACTTGAAAGTCTTTTGAATCGAAAATATTTAATTTTATTGGAATTTTTGTCTTCTTATATAAAGAAAAATTTACACATTATCTCTCTTCTTCTCAAATGGCTGCAACAAAATGTAACTTTCTCATTCTAAAACTCTCAAACCTCTCTCTAATGTGTTTGAACTTAAAAAACCAAACTTTATATTAATTTCTCATTTTTATCTCATGTTTCTCACTTATTTATTTTGTTCTTGAAGGTTTTTCATTACATGGTTCTCATCTTCCACTTCTTTAAAGGTTGATCTATAAATCATATTTTATCATTTGGTAACTTCTTGTTGCTTAAAGTTCTTAACTTTTGAAAACTCTTTTTGTTGTTTTAAGTGCTTACCTTATTTTTGAAGCTTCAATGTTTTAAAGTCAATTGAATGATTTTGGATATGCAAGTTTTTCAGATCTAAGACGACTTAGAAGACTTTCATGGAAATTTTCTCGGAAGTCTTCCAACAAATAATACACTAGAAGACTTCCGCAGAAGTCTTCTGGGCGATTAGTAAATTTATGGTCTAGAAGACTTTCAAGTAATTCTTTCAAAAGGTATTTTATTAGAAGACTTTCAAGTAGTCTTTCATAAAAAAACTAAACTTTATATTAATTTCTCATTTTTATCTCATGTTTTTCTCACTGATTTATTTTGTTTGAATATACATGTTTTTCAGATCTGATACGACTTGGAAGATTTTCATGGAAGTTTTTCAACAAATAATGCACTAGAAAACTTCCGCGGTATGTCTTCCAGGAGGTATTCTATTAGAAGACTTTCAATTAAGTCTTTCATAAAAAAAACTAAACATTATATTAATCTCTCATTTTTATCTCATGTTTTTCTTACTGATTTATTTTGTTTGAATATGCAGGTTTTTCAGATCTGAGACAACTTGGAAGACTTTCATGGAAGACTTTCATGGAAGTTTTCTCGGAAATCTTCCAACAAATAATGCACTAGCAAACTTCCACGGAAGTTTTCTAACAGAGTCTTCTCTCATTTTATGGAGTTCAAACTTGTTTTTGTAGAGGAATGATCTATAATAATTTTGTTTATGGTCGTTTTGTGATTAGTAGGTGTACTCTTTTAATTGTGAATTCTTTTGTAAATTTAAAGAGATATTAATGAAAAAATTGGTAAATATATTCATGTCTACAATATTATCTTGCCAAAAGTACTTGACATTATTAAAGTTCTTGATACAAATTCAATAGCAAAACACAATAACACAAACAAATTAGTCAAATTTACTACGGCTAAGGGAGAATACTTCTCAAGAAAACTTAGTCAAATTCACCAAATATCAAATGTTACATAAATACTTAAATATATTTTGAGCATCAAGTTCTATACTAGTGATAGAATCCGGATTTGTTAATGCAATTTTCTCCATACATGAAGGCAACCACTCATACTCATCTTCTGGTTGACATAGATATTTCAGCATTTAAAATAAGAGAACATTAGCAAACAAAGAAATCAAGGTCAAAAAATTAATCCAGAAGACTTCAAGAGAAGTCTTCTATCATTAGCTAGAAACATTTATAAACATATTTGATAACCTTTAAATTATCACCAATAAAGCTATGACTTTCATTCACGACCACAAATACTGTCTAAACACACATGAATTAACAATAAAATTTTAAAAAGTCATTTTAAATTTGAAGAAAATGAAGGTTTATTATACATTACCGTAGAAGACTTTCGTGAAAGTCTTCCCAGAATACTTCCTTGAAAGTCTTCCATTCATGTCATTTTTGCAATTGAAAATTTACAAAGAAAGACTTTCGTGAAATTCTTCCAACTTTTCTTTGTTGACAAAAATATTTAGAAAGACTTTCATGGAAGTCTTCCCGGATAAACATGTTAGTTTTGCAATTAACCGATTTGTGTCAGAAATTTGAATTTCTCCAAAAGACTAACCGGTATGTCTTCAACGGAAGTCTTCTCAACTTTTACATTAAGTCTGCTTACGGTCCGTGGAAGTCTGCGTAGGTTACTTTTGCAATTGACTATATTTAATTTTTTTAAGTAGACTTCCCTCAAAGTCTTCTTTTGTAACCTTATGTTTGACCAGAATCACATGATAAAAATCTGGAAGATTTCCAATTTAAATTAAATGTTCTAGTTTAATTTTTCCATCAAAAAATTAACCTACGCTAACTTCCACAGACCGTAAGAAGACTTAATGTAAAAGTTGAGAAGACTTACCGGTAAGTCTTCTGGAGAAAGTCAAATTTCAGACACAGATCGGTCAATTACAAAACTAACATGTTTATCTAGGAAGACTTCCTAAAGTTTTTTTGTCAACAAAGAAATGTTGGAAGACTTCCACGAAAGTCTTCTCTAAAAAAACATACAGAAAGTCAATTGCAAAATTAACCTATGCTTTGACCAGAAAGACTTCCGTGGAAGTCTTCTCTGTCTAGAAGACTTACACGTAAGTCTTCTCGCGAACAAATCTAGATAAACTATTCGATTCATACCTTAAACCACTGAGAAAACTTGCTTAGTTGTCCAAGCACACAAAACTTCACCAAGACAGCTACTCAATCGTTAATGACCAGGAATCATGAGCTTGAATGGCTATATGAAACTTAAAAACTTTAGAATAAAAAACTTTAGTTTTTTGGATGAATATAGAGAGAAATTGAGAGAGATGTAGTTTTGTGGATAAGATATGAGATAAAATGAGTGAAAATTGATTTTTGATGCATTAAGAGCTTCATATTGGTTGTTCATGGTTGTTGGATAAATTGATGGCAATGACATTTTTGTGAATAATTGATGAAGATAAGGATGATAGAGTAAAACACAATTTTCGAAGAGTTACTTAAAGTCTTCCAGTAAGTCTTCAAGTATGTCTTCCAGTGATATTTTCGTGAATAATGAGAATTTTGGGGGTGAATAGGGCAAGTCAGGATTTCAAAAAAAGAAGGGTTAGTTTTGTGTTTGATTTCAAATTTTGAGTCAATTTCGCAAAACACCATTTTTTGTTTCTTCTCAACAAATATATTAAACATATGCATGTATTTTATTTTTACTTGATAAAAGTTTTATTTTTGTTTTGGATAGTTAACTTCAGTTATTTTTACATTTTAACATTCAGTAAAATATGTATATTCGCTAAATTAATTTTGTCAATTAAATATGTATTTTCCTATATATTCTACTTGGTCTGCATTTCTTATGTTTGATTTGTATTATTGGTTTGCATAATTGATCAAAAGCAAAAAGAAAAAAACCTTATGCAAATGACAATTGGCTTCTTCTCTACGCAAATATTAACTAATGTAATGACAATTTGCTTCTTATGCAAAGGATCTATATGTCTAATTTGCATTCAATTTTACCACATTTATTGTACCACTTTTCATTTTTACCTTTAGTAAAAGAACATTTTCATAAATACCTAAAAAATTAATGGCCAAATGACTAACTTTTTAATCTATCTTTGATTTTTCCAAGCTTAACGTCTTAATCGAGCTTCGTTGCCGTCTTCTTCATCAAGCTTCAGTGTCGTCTTCTTCATCAAACTTTGGTGTCGTCTTCATCGAGCCTCACCGTCTTCGTATTCATGAGCTTCACCGTGTATGTCTTAAATGATTTTATGTCTTTGTATCAAGCGATTTTTCTACTAGGAATTATAAAAATAAGACTTCTTAAGTTCTTCGCTTTTCTCTTTCTTCTCAATATCTCGATTTATGGTTTTTGGTTGATTAGTGACGGTGCTGTCATCTTTGTTCTATACAATTTTTGAAGAAATTCTCAATTAGTTAGTTATTTCAATGAAATCAGGTTTGCTCTTCGAGAGGCGATTGAACGAGAGTCACACACACACACACACACACACACACATCTATATATGTATATATATCTGTAAAACTTGAATCATGTTTTTTTAAGATTCATATTTTATTTACATTCATAGTTTTTTGATATTTTAAATTTTAGTCTCTGCAAGTGTACAAGCTTCGAAGACCAATTACGCTGAGAAGAAAATTCACAAAAGTGATGAGGACGCTGCTGGGAAGCTTATGGAAGAGAGGGAAAGTGCAGGTGCTTGAAACTTTACTCTCTTGAGCTAACTCTAATAGTTATTGGTTGTGTGTTGTAACCAAACATAGTATTAAGATTTGGGATTATGAAATAGTTGAGGACTTGAATGTTGATCTCATTTGTAAGAGTCTATAAATACTTATAAATCATGCATAACAGTTTCTACATAATTTAGAAGGGTTTATAAATGTTTTCCAAATGCCTATAAAATCTTTGCTAACTTTATAAATTTTGAACATTTATAAATCTTTCCAGTTTATAAAAACTATAGTCAAATTTAATAAAGACTATGATGCAACAATCAATTTTAGGAAAGTTTATAAATTATTTATAAGAGCCTATAAAACTTATAAATCATTTCTAATATAAAGGTATTAAAATAATTTAGAAAGGTTTATAAAACTCTGGAAACTTTATTTAGTCAAATGAAACTTGAATTTTATTTAAAATAGATTTATAAACTCTTATAAAAACTTATAAATTAGTTTATATACATTTATATAATTTTATAAATTAGTTACAAGAGTTTATAAATTAATTTTACAAAAAAATTAATATTCTTATAAAATTAAATAATATTTATAAATGTATATTAGTAAAATTGTATAAATCATCTTAAAGAGTTATAAATCATCTATATGAGCTCATAAATCTTTAGCCAGAATTTATAAATACTTTATAAAAATTCATAAATATGTATTAGGGTTTACAAGAGTATAAATTATTTACAAGAGTTTATAAATCATTTATAATTGTTTATAAAATAATTTATAAGATTATCAAATCTAATAAGTTATTAGAAGACAACACGTTGATGAATATGAAGCTGCTTTTATGTCCGAGTTATGCTGAATAAGTTAATAAGTTAAATCTTTTTTATATAAACCCAGATCTAGTGTATTGTGTCAACTAGTACTTCTCATATATTGTATTTAATTTATCATTTACGTAAAAGATATGTACAAGATATAAGAAGACTCGTGTGTCTTTATAAGGGTTCATAAAACCAATCATATGAATATATAAAACACTTTTGTATATAAACCATTTATAAGAATTTATAAAACGTTTTATGAACCATTTATAAAGTTTATAAAACCATATATAAAAATCTATAAAGTTTATAAAACACCTATAAGGGTTTAGAAAACTATTTATAATGGTTTATAAAATAATTTATTTAAAAGTTTATAATACCATTTATAAGAACTTATAAAAGTTTATAAATCTATTTAAAAGAGTTTATCAATCTATTTATAAGGGTTTATACAAAAAAGAGTTTAATAATCTTCATAACACAATAATACTTTATAAATCATTTAGAAGATCTTATAAATCATTTATAAAATTTTTATAAATAATTTATAAAAGATTACAAATCATTTATAAAAAATTATAAATCCTTACAAAAATTTATAAGTAGATCTTTATAAAGCTGTTTATAAGTGTTTATAATTCTCTTATAAATGTTTGTAAATTATTTATAATTATTTACAAAATCATTTCTAACCAAAATCATCATGAATTTATGTGTAATTATAAATTCATAGATCATCTCGTAAGGATTTAAATCATCTTATAAGGGTTTATAAGATCTTTTTCGTTTATGTCGATCGAGTTTATAGGAGTTGATAAATCATATATTAAAGTTTAAAAATTATTTTATAAATTTTATGAATCAATTATAAAAGTGTATAAATTTATTTTAAGGATTTCTAAAGTCATATAAATCATTTATAAAAGTTTTAAACTGATTTATAATAGTGTATAAGTTGATTTAAAGCGATTTGTGTCAACTAAATGATAAGTGTTTATGAAGTGATTTATAAAGGTCTATAAACTGATCAATAATGGCATATAAGTTGATTTTTCTAAAATCGCTCAAAAGATAATGAACAAAAAAACGCTTTACAAAACATATACTTTTTTCATCCGATGTGAGAAAAATTCTGTAAATGTCTGAATGCAAATATAAAATAAGCAAAAACAGTTTCTGAATCATATGATATATATACAAAAGTTTACTTTGATTGCCCACATAGCCTCACGATGGTTTTTTCCTCAATGCACTTCTAGTGTTCTTTGACTCATTTACAGTTCCAAAGCATCATATTCACACATTGTTTTAGAATAACAAAAAGGCATGCTCTTTGGCATATTACCAAAGGTCCTAAGATCATGTTAAATGAAATTGTCAAAGGGAAAAAAATACACAAATCAAATTTCAATTTTCTCTGAACCAAAAAGATATTCACCAAATTAACCAACTTTCCGCCATTTCTTTGCTTATTAAAGAACATCATCGGATAAACATAAGCAAGAGACACATACTAAACTAAGAATCCATAAGCAACACAATAAAAGCATCTAATTGTGAGACAACTACCAAACAAGTGTATATGTATCACTTAGACTTACAAGTGGATAAGGATCTTTAGGCTATAGTAAGCTTCAACCTTGAACCATCTCGTGACCCAAGAGAGCGTCTTCTCTGCTCATTACCCTAAACAGAAATCATTTTCCTTTTTCTGATGCTTAATTTCATAAGAACTGTATATGTTACCATCCTTATTCGTCGCCTTCAAACCTCTTCTACCCCAGAGAAGTCTCTCTCTTAACATAAGAATTGATAATGGTGTTGTAAGTGTAAGCTTTATATTTGATGATTCCTTTAAAAGAGAATTAATTGAACAACTTCCTACTCTTCTCAAGTTCACCTCTTCTACATAATCCTTCGATGGCAATCTTCAACAAATAAACAGTAATCCTCAATCCAAGATCAACCATTTGCATAACATGTCCAACAAAATATCAAAAACGATAATACATAAGCACTATGTTCTTCATCGATAAATATTTATAAGGTTTTATAAATTTGAGATTTAAAAAATTCGCGAAAAAAACTTCGTCTTCCTTCCCAAAAATTGATCCCTTTTGAAAAATCAAGCTAAATTAAAGAAAGAGAAGAAAATCACCATCTACCATCCTCTCACCTTTGTTAACGTTTCTTATGTGTTTGTCAGTAAGATTGTCTTGTCGTCCAGCTTGTATAGTTTGTCAGATTTGTCGGAGAACTCGTCATTGTTGCCAAATCTTGCCGGAGAACTCGTTAGCGTCACCGGAAAACTTGTCAGCGCCGTCAAATCTCGTCATATTTGATCACCGTAGAGAATTTGATATTTTTTTTAATTTGGGAGCTCTGGACTTGAAGAAATCGTGGGAGAAAGAGAATAGTTTTAGGTTTGATTAATTAGGTGTACAATGGTATTTTACCTATTAAAATTTTAAAGGTAAAATTGGTTAAGGTATAAATGAAATATGGTACGAGAAAAGTGGTATTTTGACAAATTCTCTTTTTATGCAAAATATATATATATATATATATATATATATATATATATATATATATATATATGCAAATGACAATTTATTTCTTTGCGTAAGTAAGCTTTACCAGTAGAGCTATATATCTAGCTCTTTTCTGGTGTAATTATTGCATATGGATTTGTTAGAAAATTATGCAAATGAAAATTTGATTCTCTACCCCAACCTGCAGCATTCCTTCTTTTCCAAATAATTGTATTTGTTAATGAACACCAAAAAATTATTTTGTTTTAGGGTGAGAAATATTCTGTCCTAGACCTGTCCATCAGTATGTACAACCTGAAGAAGCACGTGAATATCCAGCTTCTGATCGCTCCCAGATACCTTAATTCTGAAAATTGTGCCAGACACCTTTCCATGAACTGTGTTGTTATCACAAAAATCAAGTTTGATATTAAGAATATCAAGGGATGCACATGCATATCCACATTTTTCAGTTTTGTACTTTGCCATCAGTTTTCCTCCGCAGATTCTCTACCTTACCATTGATCATAAACATTATGTGGCTGGGAACAGCATCAGTAGTTACTGTAGTTTCACCAGTCCTTGTCTTCGCATCTCCTCTTTTCACCTTAATGAACATTGAACTTTAAGAAATTGTTTGTAATTTACATATATATACGGTTAAATGACTCAATAAAAAAAAAGAGAACAGGGCCCGATATAAGTTGCAATTGCAAAGACTTTTAAATGGAAGTTATATAAGAAGCTTTGATAATTACTTAAACGTGGGTTAATGAGGTACAAAAACGTTGGTGTTACAGAACAAGGATGTTCGAGACGTTACTAACTAAACAGATAAATACACAAAAAACGAGAATCAGGGGTGCCAAAAACTACAAGAAGCACCCTTTTTGCAGTTTCCACTCTCATAGAATTTACATATCTTTAGCCCTTTGGACGGATGAGCTGTGTATGAACCTGATCCATGGTCATACCCATGGCTACGACTGTATGGCCACTGCCGATTGTTATGATTGTTGTTGACGCTACTGTTGTGACCGTTGTTCCACCATTGCCGGTCTCTGGTGTGCCCACCGGATCTCCTTTGATGACTTCCATTTCCACGTGGGCTGCGCTCAGTGTTTCCACGAGGTGAGTCATGTGATGATGATGATCTAGGACTCGGTTCCAAACCAACTCCCGAAACAGGCTTAGGAAGCCTCTGGACCGATCCAGCTTCAACTGTGGTTTCTGATCCCAGTCTGAGAGCTGTTGTCATCAGAGTCAAGTCCTGACTAACTGAAGATGGCGCTGGCGATGCAAAGAGCAAGAGCTCCGGACCAGCGGTTCCACAGTGGTTGAAGAGAATGTTGTCCTTTGTTTCTGTGCGCACTGAGCTTTTCTCCGCGTAGACATTGTCAAGGATACTCGACTGAACGATATTCATTCTGCATGTTTCAGGTGTGAGGGATATGCGTGTCACAGGGTTAAACAAATCTTTTTCTGGTCCTTTTGTCAAATCATCGTCGTCATAGTGAAATGTTGAGGTGGGTGAAGAGGGCAAACCGTTCTGCTCCATCGCTTCAACTTCGGCTAATAGATCTGAAACTGATTCATCACACTCGTCCGGGTCAGCCACAATGGCCGGCCACCCAGATGAGTGAGCCACTTGGGTGTTGTTTGAAGTCTGAGTAGCTGGGGCATGATCAGCTTCCAAATCAACTGGCTTCACACACCGTGCAGCTGAAACAACTGCGTTCTGATGTGTTACTTGAGGAAGCTGTCCTCCAGTGACCATAACACTCGAAGTGGTGCTAGCAGCATCAGTGGTAGTTGTGGTGGTGGTGCTCCATGTGACACCAGATGGTCCTTTGACCAGAACACATGAAGACAGAGACTGAATAGTCTCTGCCGCTTGAGCTTCCAAGTCTTCAGGGCTAGACTTAGGTGTAGGACTGGTGATATCAGGGAAATGGATATCTTGATTAAGGTTTGGTGCATGAACAGAACCTTTTGGGGAAACAGAACCACCATTTGTTCCATCTTCTACAGTCTTACCATCTGTTCGCACAGCACTGGATTGATCAGTTCCTGAAGTTTCTGTAACGTCAGGAGTGACCACATGTCCTGGAACCACAGACAGTGATGCTGGACAACTAACTTGAGGCTGGGAACGAACAGAATTACCATCTTCAACTTTTCCAGAGCAAGGTAAAAGAGTCACAACTTGTTTATCTTTTGGATCGTTAGGAAGGGCACTGACAGTAGAGGACGAAGAGGAGGCTGCACTGTTACTGACTGGCGTAAGGTTCTTCTGAAGACATTCCCCCTCCACGCGAGTGCGTTCAGATTCGTGCGGAGACGGTTTTAGTTTTTCGGGAAGCAAAGAGGAACTTGGTGAAGTAGTTGCTTTATCAAATCTTCCGGCAAGAGCGTCAGTCAGAAGTACAGACTCATCTTGGTTCTCATGCGCTTTCCTTATCCTAAGATAAGGTGGAAAATGACCACAAGATTTCCATCTGCGGAGCTGCACCATCGAAAAAGGCCCCTGTGTCTTTCCGGTTGGATCTCGATAATGCCATATTTCACTCTCCTCATCATCTTTACCACTTTCCTGTAGCGCCCAGAAATGAATATACATGACTTGAAACAAAAAATAGAAAACATATGAGAGGTTACATTGCGAACAGAGTAGGAGATGTAGTCAAACCTGGATATCTGATGAGTTGTTATGGACCTTGGAACAATCATCTTTCTTAGTAGCATGCACCGCATTTCTGCTACGCAAAACTGGAGCCTCATATTTTCTATGCCCATTATTTGCCAAGTTGTTCAGGATATTCCTTTTTTTCTGCGGACCTTTACTTTGTGCCTTAGTGTGATTATCTGCAAATAGACAACGTAGAAGATTGTAAACAGCATCCACCAGTCCGGGATTTTCGTAAGATAATGAACAAGTAGCTCTTTCGCATCCTAGATTAAGGTGGGAGACCTTGTTTCTTCGTACCCAACACTGCATCTTCTGCTGATGGATGACTCGGATCCATGCTTGGATCTGTATGAACTTCTGGGACTTCCTGCAGAAGCCGCTGGCGTTCCTCAGGTGATTCTAGAAGCACTAGCTTTTCTACACATTCTCTAAGCGTAGGAGATGGTTAAGAAATCAAGACTTAAACTTTCCATGCAATCACTCAGTGTAAAAGTATATTTCACATTTAAACGCAAACCAAACATCTAAAATGGGAAGACCGGAGTACTTGTCAAATTATAAACTCAAACTAAATTATTCTTTGCCGTTAAGAGTGGCATGGTCGACTCGTTTAAGGAATTACGACTTGAAAGATTCTATAACCAATATCTGCAAAGGAAATAGTGTACCCGAAGAGCAACAAATATAGTATGGCAATCTCAAAAAGGATATTCCTTTCGATGACCCTTCTCACTGGCCCGATCACGGAGGTGTTTGACCTTTAATATCTCAGCTTCCAGAGCCTACGACGATAAAAAATCAATAAGAAGCACAGCACAATAAAAGATGATCAGGGGGATCTTTACTATTCATACGAATGATTTGTTGTTTTTAAGTAACCTACTTCATTGATTCTCATGCCTTGCAGTGTTGCTGCCGTCTTCAAGATGTCACCCTGACACCGCAAAAAAAAGGAGTAGATATGTTTCCTACTTAGGTAAAATATACCATTTCA
This sequence comes from Moricandia arvensis, assembly GCA_905132765.1. Lineage (NCBI taxonomy): Eukaryota > Viridiplantae > Streptophyta > Magnoliopsida > Brassicales > Brassicaceae > Moricandia > Moricandia arvensis. The sequence continues at coordinate 84,525 of CAJHQP010001003.1, forward strand.
GGACGAGAAGATACCATAACCGCATTCTTACCACAGTCAAACGTTTATTCAGGCCACATTTTATGCTCTGGCGCAGCCGTTTGCACTCGTCCTGAAAACCACAGTTATAAGTACATTACAGATAGAAAAATGAAACATAATTACTAGCAAGAGACCCCACATTAATAGATGGGGTTTTCAGTTTTTGCTCACGAGCAGAAAATAGTTGGTAGATATAACAATATTTCAGAGAGGACTGTATTACCTCTGTGACATTCTGGTCTGATATTTGATCAATCGAGATGACTTCTCTCTTGTCTAAATTTAGTATTTCTAGCATGACATCTGTAGTCTTTGTACCAAGTTGGTAGGATACTACTGCCTTGCTTGTACCTATTAAATAAGCACAAAAGCAGCTGAGATCTTACTATCAAAACATTGGGTCACTAATTTTCCAATTTCCTTTCTTAAGAATGAACACTGATCAAGTACCTACAACTTGAACGAGCCTGTGAATATTCAGCTTCTGGTCGCTGCCAGATACCCTAATTCTCAAAATTGTGCCTACCACCTTTTCGTGAACTTTGTTGATATCATCAAGTAGAGTCTCTAAAAATTTACGTCTCAAATAAATCAGGTTGAGATTGTGAACATCAATCGCTGCATATGCTTCCAGATTTTCGCTTTGTATTCTCCCATCAGTTTTCCTACGCATCTTCGGTTTACTATCCCTAACCGCAGGATCCTGAACACTATCTTTCTCTACTTGGCTAGGAACAGCATGAGTAGTTTCCCCATTCCTGGTTTTCTCATCTTTCACTTTCTCTTGAATAAGAAAGTGAGACTCAAGAAGCTTAAGCATTTCAAGGTGACCCACTCGCTGTTTGCCAAACAACTTCACGAGCATTAGGTCACAGATAACTTGAGACTTCTGATGAGGATCCCTAAGATCTTTTTTCTTGATGTAGTCAAGCAGAAGACCCTGCACGTCGAACTGAGAAAGAACCGATGTATCGCCATTTCTCATGAACGACAAAAACTCGAGGAGTTCTTTTGTTGCCCAATTTGAATCTGCAGCAAGCTTCTTTTGGGTATTACTTGGACTTTTGGCATCCAACTTACTAGGTAAGGTGGGTGAATCACTAGTCCTTCTTCTTTTTGTTCCATTCACTGTTACATCTAAGGCTAAACTGTCTGAAGAATAAGCATTGTTACGGGTATGATCATTTCGTGACTCAACTTTAGGAGCAGTGTAAGGAACATTCTTCCAAGGATTATTTGCTCTAGTAAGTTCGTCGACCGTTAGAGACAGCTCTTCTTTCAAGCAAAGCCAATACACCTTGAACAGATACTCCCAACTGAGCTTGTCATCAAAATCCACCTTAACCTAAAAAACAAGGAAAACAAGTATGACCCGCGCACATTATGATAGAGTTAAGAAGACAATATAAAAAGAAAAACACTAAACACTCTTATAGAACTAAGGAAGTACAAGATTTCCTCCCTTACCAAGAGACGTCATTCTTTCCTTGGGTTCAAAAACACACCCAACATATCCTACTGCTCTTGCAAGAACTAATTAAATACTAAACCCCAGATCTCTAAAATTCCATCAGTCCCTTAGTTCTCTCGTAATATATGAGCCCTAATCAATCAACCCAAAAACTAAAACATTCCATGATTTTAGCTTGTGGTTGATTGCTATAAAATTAACTATCGTGCTGTACGAGTGTCATGTGCATGACAAGACTACGAGGGATTTCAATCCGGTTAAAATGAATAGAAACCCTTGGTTTCTTGATAAAGAACAACCAAAAGAGATGTAAAGGACATAAACAACTCAAATCAACAAACTATATTCCTCTTAAGGTAAATGTGGCGGGTGGTAAGAGTTCAACTGGCCTGGCAAAACATTGAATGGAAACTAAGGATTGTGGAAGAATGTCTTACCGCTACATTATATCCTTGAGCAATATTCTCAATCAACATAATGGGCTTAATACATGTGCGACAAAGCCCCATGTTACCTCTCACAAACACGTAGTCAGCATCTACAATGCACCGCTTACAAACAGAAAAAGTGCATGTATAACACATGTAACTGGAAGATTTCTGGCATGAACTGCATATGTGCCATCCTGAAGTGAATGAAGGAAATATCAGTTCCCCGTAAGGACGTTCACATCACAATGCCATTTGAAATGACGGCATGTCCACTCCCAAGATTGCTGACAGCAAATACAAGAATTGTAACAACATGGAGTATGCCCACATACCGCAGTTCCATTTAGCCGTTGTTCGAAAGAATGCCTCATCTCTGTTAATACAAGCTGGATGGTATGCCTTGGGGCAGTTCCTGAACATCAATAAGTTATCAAGTAACACAAATCTCGTATCCAAAGCCTCCTCATTAACACTGCCTCATTGCTTCGTTACCAATGATTTGATTCTAACTCTATGGCATTAACCAGCATGTAATCAAAAATAGAAACTAAATCACGAACATATACCATAGAAACCCCAATTGAGTAACTAACTAAACCTCTTCTTCTTAGTTAAACTCATTATCCAAGGCTCTAATCTCTATCAATGCACACTATCTAACACAATTGTCACTTTGAAATTGACAACAACTCACCGGCGATCACAGAGAACAAGGTCTCCACCGTCGAAGCAAATGAAGCAGACATCTTCTTCCTTATCGTCCCTCCGAGTTTGCAACGGCGTCTTAGCATGTGCCTTTGGAGGCCGGCCCCGTTTTCGCTTTACAGGGGCGTCTTGCTCAATCGTCCCTCCCACCGTCGTGGCAGGCGCAGAGAGAGCATGAGCTTGGCTTACATCGATCTCCTCGCATTGATCAACTCTCGTAAGATCGATCCCTCTGACCGAACTCTCTTCGCCACGAGGCAAAGCGCCTTGCTGCAGTTGCTTCTGCTCATTCCCCATGGCTACTCGAGAATTCGAAGTATATAAGAGGAGTGCCTGCAGATCAATTAGCGAAGTAGAAACCCTAATATGTGGTTCATTGGGGGATTTTGGCGATGATGTTGGAGACTGGAGAGAGTATGTGTTTCCAACGAAGACTACTGGGGAAAACAATAAAACTGACTTGTGTTTTTTGTTTACTTCTTACATTGTTATTGGCACTCCGTTTTAAAGATAAAACAGTTGTTATACTTCTTCTGCGTATAGGAAATTTTATTTTTGTTCTTTTAATATAACTAGTTGCATAGCCCCCGCGCAAGCACGGGGCCGCTTACGTTGTTGCTGGTTCGTTGTGTTTTTTGTGTTCAAGGTTTTGTTGTGTGTTTATTCTAACAAATTGTAATTCTTTGTATAGTATTCTTTTGCACGTAAGCTTTTGTTAACATTAGTTGTTCGTTTTGGTGTGTTTAGTTGAAGTATATGGTTTCACTATATTTGCTCTCCAAGATTGAATTTAGTGTTAAAGTTGGTTAGAAAAAAGTGGGTCGTTATTCATGTTTGTGTTGTGCTGGGAAAAATTTATTATTTTTTCATATTTGGTAAGTGTTTGTTTTTGTTATTTTGTTGACAAGTTTTTTGTTTGTGAAGGAACAATTACTTATTTGCGTTAAATATTTGGAGTTAAGGACTATTAATTTATGTTTTTGGATTTTGTATGTGTAGTGTTTATTGAGATTATTGTATGCTTTTGTTCTCTTGTATGTGTATGTTTATATTTAGTTTTTCAGTAGGATTTATTAAGTCGTCGAATTTTGAAAATAATGTAGTTTATAAAAATTGGCCATGATCTTGACTTAAAAATGTAAATTAAGTTTGAGTCGGTAGGAAAATAATGGAATTGGTCAAACCAAAAAAAAAGAATTGTTTAGTTTTTTTTTTTTGAAACACTTTTTTTTGAAACACTTTTTTTTGAAACACAAAGAATTGTTTAGTTATTGCTGAAAAATATCTAGCAAAATAAAAATGTATTTTGAATGTTTGACTTTGTGATTCTTAACAAAAAAAAAACAATACCGGTTACTTGAAAAATAACCTTCTTTCAATCTTTAGACACATTAGGGGAGGCTCTTATCAACAATCAACGATTGTGCAGACATTACTAAGCACAAATCGATTGTTATATGGTAAAACCAAAATAATTTCAAAAACTAAGCTTTTAGTGCCCTATATACTAATGGTATAAATAAATCCACACTTTAAAAATTTACTGGGTCTCCGTTATTATTAAACCGGCCACCAATATTCATATATGTAACATGTAAATATGTTATTTTGATATAGTTCCAATGCATTTTTAACTCAAATCAGTTGAGGGAAACGAAGCTTGAAGGAAGTGGGAAATTCAAAAAAACTTCATAAAGCTGTTTTGCTATTCAAAAGACGAAAGCAACATGAGAGTATACTTTATTTAGAAACAAAAACTATAAAGGAAAAATGAAATATAGATTAATAAAAAGTGAACATAAAAACATCATCGAAAGTATGAAACCAACTCAACATTAAAAAACATAACTTGATCAACTATCATCTCTTCGACACTTCTTACTCACTAAACATTAAAACATATATGTATAACACAAGCCTACTTCAACCATTACTACTTCTTTATGTTAAGCTTCAAACAAAACTTCAAACTCTCAACCTTATTTGTGATGCGTACAGGGGCTTATACCGTGCACCAGACACTAACACCAGAGGCTGCTTCAGTTTTGAAGCAATCTCTAACCCTATCAAGAAGGAGAGGCCATTCTCAAGTCAATCTCTAACCCTAGCAAGAAGGAGAGGCCATTCTCAAGCCACTCCACTTCATGTAGCTTCAACGCTTTTAGCTTGAGCAAGATCCAATCTTTCTCGAAGGGCATGTCTAAAGTCTCATCCTTTCACAACCCTTGGTCGACAAATGACTCACCCTTCTCTCTATTTTCGAGCTCTCGAGCTCTGTTTCAACGTTGCTCTCAACAGGCTTCCCATTAATCCAAATCCTATGTTTCAGACTCAGCCTTCGCTCTCCAACGATTTGGTCGCAGCTCTGAAGAGAGCACATGCGCATCAGAGGAGAGGGTGTGTTGAGCAGCAGCAGAGCCAGCAGAACCAACCGTTCTTGGCTATTAAAGTCGAGTTAGAACATCTATTCGTGTCGATTCTTGATGATCCAAGTGTGAGTAGAGTGATGCAAGAACTAACCACATGTAAGCAGAAGCTTCGTACATGAGATCATAAGAAAACAAAAATTATAAAAAAAATGAATACTGAGACCCATTTACTTGTTTAAATAATAGCCAGTCTTTACCACTCATAAAACTTGAGTACCTTTAAATGAAATTATGGACCACTACCACAAAAATAGGGAAGCTCCTATTTCTAATTCCAAATCAACCAATCCTTCACAGATCACATAACAACAAAACTGGAAAAGGACAGGCAAAGAGAGATCAAACGTAAAGGAATCAAATTTAGATCAGTATCTGAAACGATTTAGGATAATTGAGAAGATGGGTCCGGTGACGTTGTTACCTGCCATGAATCAGATCGAAAGGCCCGAGAGGAGAATAAGGATCTGGTTTCAAAACCAAAAATAAACAGTCTTTATATGTAGGAAAAAGAACAGAGGAGATATTTCCATATATGTATGTAATAAGATGAATCGACTCGATCTCAATCAAGTGAAACCATGATTCTTTCACCTTATAGAGTGCATGAGATACATACCAGAAGCGGAGAAAGATGAAGCAAACTAATCGCACATTGATGGGAGTGAATCGAAACCCTGAACCTGAGGAGTAACATGTCGACCAACTGCAAGCAACATTCATACATGACATATGACACAAACTTCAGGTTAATTGAGAATATTTTCTCATAAGTTAATCTAGTTGATTGTTCTTATTTCTTACCATTCATAGGTCCTGGAGATCCACTGCTTTTGATTTCCTTTCGAGAAGCTTTTGATATTTCTGATTGAGTTTAACCTGCAAAAACCAACTCTTCAGATACCACAACGAAGAGAAGAAGTAAATAAGGATGGAGAGACGATATGCAGACGACACAGAAACCTAACACATTACTGGACCCAAAAACAAAATGCTCAAAGCCCAAACAATTTCGTGAGCCCAAAACAAAAATGGACACGTGGCATAAAGGGAGAGACTCAACTCTCCCATTATAATATAGATTTCTGCTTATAGATTTATTTCTGAATTTATTACTATTTCTAGGTTTCAATTTTAATTGCTAAAAATATAATGGTATAATTTATAGTTAATGTAGTTTACTAGTTTATAGAAAAATGTTGTGAATTTGTTTCTAGTTTGAGATTATTTTTCAAAATGCACAACGGTTTCAGTTGTCCAGTTAACTTTCAAAGCTTGTGTGTCAAAATGTTTAATGTACTACCAATGTCTTATTTTTCTTCACCTTTCACGCAAATGGTAATATCTTAAACTCCCAAAGGATTTTTAAACAAAAAGTGTTCCAAAACATATATTTCAACCATGATGTGTTGGTCCAAGTGGTAAAAAGATTACTGTTGAAAGCTATTGACACATGGGTTGAAACGGACTATTTACAATGTTTAGATTTTTGGTAAAAATGTGAAATTCATCGACACATAATCAGTCATTAAATCAAGTAGAATTCCATATGACTTTTTCACTATCTGGGTGTGTGGAAATTACCAGCTTTACGTTGTAATCTCCTCCTCCCGTTTTTTTTAATAATTATTCATACCAAAGATTATTTGGAAAAACAGTAAAATCTATCTTTAATCGTTCCAAAAATACACAAATAAACTCATAAGATATTTCATTGTTTTGATCATAAATTCACTCGCGACCAGTCACATGGCATTGTAGGTAGGCTTTGTTGGTCCATTGTTCACGTGCATGCTAGATTTGCATTTTGCAAGAAAAAAAAAATGAAATAAATAATCTTGTTTCGAATTTGAACAGAAAAAGACATATTTTGTCGAATTTGATATTTTCTTTAACATCCATCTTTTTGTCAAGTAACGTCCATCCATATTTATAATTTTAATACGAGTTATATGATATTTAAAGTGATGAAAGTATTAAATATTATGTATTCAGTGGAAATTTGGATACGATATAACAAAATAAACTACGTTACATGATGCTTTTGCGTGGAAGTTTATTTTTTTTGACTGACATGTGAAATTTTTTGTTTGCAAACTCGAATAAACTTAGGTTTGTACCTTTGTCAAAAAAAAAGTGTTGCAGAATAACATCGTGTTGATACACGAACACGATACATACGTTTATAGTCTTAGTTTTCTCATTCATTGATACTCATTCTTCTACGTAGTATATTATCCGCAAGTTTTCTTTTCAATAATTTTTTGGTTATTGTTATGGGGGTTTAAGATAGAGTGAGACAGCATCGCATTTTGCATTCTAAATATGTGTTTTTGTGATTATTATAATTTTATGTATTTCTTTTTATTAGTAAAACTAGGTGGGTTACCCGCACATACGGGCATAAATTTTTTTATAAAATTACTTAATAATATATACATTACTAATTTTAAAACTACAAAGATAACTTATTATTTATATTTTATAAATTTTTATGTGAAAATTCTTATATATAATATATTCATTAGTAATAAATCAATCTTAAAATTCATTCAATCATAAGAATTATCTTTTTATTTTAAATATTTTTTTTAGATTTTGAATAATTCGAACTTTTATTAATTTTAATTATTTATCTAATAAGAATAATATAAATTCATTTTTATTAATTTATATATTTTATAATTAATAAATCAATCTTAGAATTCATTCAATTATATAAAATTAATAATTTTACTTGATTAATATTTAGTTATGTGTTTTTCTTTTTTAATTTGATATATTTATTAAAACCATTTTTTTGGATAACAACACAATATATATCAGTATTATTTTTTTATTTTAAATAACTTTAGATTTTAGATAATTCTTACTATTAAATTTTATCATTTATCTGATAAAATAATTTAAATTCGTTTTTATTTTTAAATAATTTATATATTTTATTCATTAAGGGTATAAACGATATTAACCACTCTAACTTTTAATGTGAGAGCTCCGTTGCGAAAAATCACTTCGCAAATAATAGTATAGATATTGAAAATTCTCTACCAAGATGTTGTAAGATTGCGTGTTAGGTTTTAGTTGATAAGATCTGGAGTTTAGTTTTTTTAAGGATTATAGTTCACAATTTTAAATTAAGGTTGAATTTAGAATAGTTTCTTAATTTTAAATCATATTATGAATATATATATATATATATATTATATTTATATTTAACATATCTATCTATTTAAATAAATAAACCTAACATTTTGTGTCTAATATTGGAAAATATAAAAATAATATTTCAATATATATGTAGTTTATTTATAAATTACAGCTAACTCTTTCATATTAAGAATATACAAATTTATAGTTCCCTTTGATAATAGGGAAATTTTCAACATTATTAGTATCACTTTTCATTTTTACTTTCATTAAAAAGACATTTTCATAAATACTATTTTCTAAGTGATAATTTTTTTTAAATTAATTAGAATCCTAAATTTTACATTCTTAAACCATACCTCACCTTATCTCCACCCCTCAACTCTAAACTCTAAGTATTAGATTAATTAACCCAAAGGTTATAAGTGTATTTTTTTCCTAAATAAAAATAAAAGTGATTAAGGTAAACATGAAAAGTGATACAATGAAAGCGGTATTTTTGACAATTTCTCTTGATATAAAAATACATATTTATAGTTCTTATTTATAGTTTAGTTTTGATGGTTTAAAATCAAATTTCAGGATTAGTATAGAATTCAGGTTAAGATATAGTTTTAAAATCAAGAGTTAGTTTTATGGTTTATTTTTTATGATAAGGTTAGACTATATTATATTTTAAACTAAAATATTGGATATTAGTATTAATGAATAACTATTTATTTAAATAACAGAATACTTTATAGATATTTGGTAAGAAATGAGGAGGCAGTTTATTTTTTATATATAGCAATAAAATCTAAAATAATGTCTCTAGATCTATTTTTACGATAAAATAGAGTAAGATATTTGAGATAATTTCTAACTCTATTTCAAAAATAAGAACTTATAAATATATTTGATTTTTATAAACCAATTCGGTTTGATTTCGGTTAGAGATTTCTTTTTTTCTTTTTTTATTTCCTTTTTTTAATTATCTGTCGCAATGTCAAAACTTTAAAACAACCAAAATATTTTAGTATGTATGATTTTAACAAAAATTATATTATGTTTTACCAAAAAAATTTTATGGTTTGGTCAATGGTCTAGGATGGAACTCTAGAGACCAAAGATAATGGACAAATTTGGACTGCAATGTTGCGACTCATTGTACTTCATGAAGATGGAAAGATTACTTTGGTAATGGTTTCTATGAAAAAGATTAAATACGGATAAATTAAAAGAAACATGGAGTGTAATTGGTAGGGTTGTATCAAAGGACATTATCTTTAATTTCTATTTACTACCATATAAATTATTAATTATATTTTACATAGTTTTTTAAGTTAAAACGGAAAAAATGTTTGTAGTGACATTATTTTACTACACTAACTATTAGACAATGTATCCAAAACTATCAAAAGTATTAAAAATGTGTCCTAAACAACATAAACTCATTGAAATATGCTAAATCCACCATTAGAGGTGTAATTGGATTTATTGAAAAGTTATTGATAGAATCTAGGATTTTGTTACTAACAGCTATTGTATAGATTTTATATTATACGATCTTATATCTCTTCTAAATGTGTAACAAACTTCACTTCTTATAGTTGGTAAATGAGAATCAATCCCTGAAGGGACTGCACGTGATATTTGAATTTGAATTAAAAATCAATTCCGAAACAATAAAGAGGTATGCCCTATCCAAATCGACAACGAGTTGTGAACTCTTGAGATTGGTGATATGATGATCCAGACTTACTGCCAGAAGTTCAAATCCATGTATGATATTCTTGCCAACCTCGGTGCTCCTATTGCAGATCGTACGTTGGTCATATACACTTTAAATGGCCTCAATGATCGCTTGGACATCATAAATGTGATCAAGCATCGTGAGTCATTCCTACTTTTGAGACAGCACAGTCCATGCTGGAAATAGAGGAGAAGCGTGTTCACAAAGTCAGCAGAGCATCGGCCACACACAAAGGCAACGCCTCTTCCTCAATTGTTCTTACTGTTGCAGAGACTCCACCAACTCAACAACGCAACCAACAACAATGCTCCAAGAACTCGCCATACCATAACAATCAAGGAGGACGTCGCAACTTTGGAAAAAAAGGCATAGGTCGCTATAACAACCAATGACAAGACAATCAGAACTGGGGACCTCCTTATTGGCAATATTCTTTTCCCCAGTGGAACAACAACAAGTATCCTTTATGGAAACCGTATATGCAGCAGCCTCCGATGAATTTTCCAGCAACACCTCGTCCACAGAAGTACCACATAAATCTCACTCATGAGTCTCTGTAGCCTACAACAGACTTTGCTCAGGATTTTAACAGAATGACTCTTGCGGATCCAATAGCTGGAGATTGGTACATGGATTCTGGTACTACAAGTCACCTTGCTTCAGATGCAGGTATCCTAAAGTCCCGTTTTAACTCAAATATTCATCACTCGGTCATTGTTGGAAATTGTTCTAAATTCTTGTACTTGCCTTTGGTAATACAAACATACACACTAAGACTCGCCCTCTTACTCTCAAAAAAGTGCTTATTTCTTCTGATATTGTCAAAAATTTAATATCAGTTCGTACATTCACAAGAGATAATTTTTGTTCTGTGGAATTTGATCATTTTGGCTTTTCTGTGAAGGACCGTCAAACTCAAGTGATCCTACTAAGCAGTGACAGCTCCGGAGATCTTTTTTCTCTGCCACATGCATTCCAAAAGTCTTCCTCTTCATCTACTCCAACTGCTTTACTTTCTTATTCTACAGACCTTTGGCACAAAAGGCTTGCTCACATCAATAATGCCTTTTGCGGTCTTTAGTGTATTATAAATATCTTGCTTGTAATAAAGAACATGTTGTTTCGTCTTGTAGAGCTTTCCAACTGGGAAAACATGTTGAATTTCCGTTTTAGACATCTGCTTTTTATGCTTCAAAACCTTTTCAATTACTTCATAGTGATGTATGGACTTCTCCGATCACAAGTATCAGTAATATTTAATACTATGTTCTTTTTTAAGATGATCATACTCAATTTTTATGGGTTTATCCTCTTAGGCAAAAGAGTGATGTTTACTCAAAGTTTCTGCATTTTTCAAAATACGTTGAAACTCAATTTCATACTAAGATTCATGGTGTGCAATGCGACAATGGAGGCGAATACAACAACAAGGAGTTCCATGACTATTTTGACACAAACGGAATTGCAGTACAATACTCTTTCCCTCATACATCATAACAAACGACAAGTCGGAGCAAATGATACGAACAATCAACAATGCAATCCGATCACTTCTAATCCAGGCACACTTATCGCCAACGTATTGGGTCGAACCTCTCCATGTGGCGGTGCACATCCTGAACATTCTTCCCTCCATTGCCATTAAAGGTAAAAATCCCTATACACTTCTCTTCCAAAAATCTCCGCATTATGATCATCTCAAAGTGTTTGGGTGTCTTTGTTTTCCCAGCATAAATCATTCACATCTTCACAAACTTGCTCCAAGATCCACACCATGTCTCTTCCTCGGGTATCCAACTAATCACAAGGGTTACAGATGTCTTGATCTAAAGACTAATAAAATCATTATTTCTAGACATGTTTTCTTTGATGAATATGTTTTCCCTGCAGCTGTTTCTCATTCTGCCTACAATACGAAAACACCGCACGAGATTGGTTGCTAATGAAAAATCTCAAGAAGAAGGTGTGGACTACAACGAAACTTTCAGTCCAGTTGTCAAACCTGAAACTATTAGAGTTATTCTTGATGTTAGCTTGGTAAAAGAGTGGCATATTCACCAACTAGATGTCAAAAACGCTTTCCTTCACGGAGAGCCAGAGGAAACCATCTACATGCACCAAACACCCGGCTTCGCAAGCTTGGAGTTCCCGAACCACGTCTATAAACTTCGAAAAGTCATATACAGTTTAAACCAAACTCCAAGGGCTTGGAATTCTCGCTTTGCTAATTTTGTTAAAAGTCTTGGTTTTTCTTGCAGAAATTAGACTCTTCGCTATTCATCTTCAACAGAGGTTCCAAGATGGCCTACATGTTTCTGTACGTCGACGTTATCATACTCACAGCTACTGATATCGAATTCTTAAAGAAGATTATCTCAAAGTTACAAATGGAACTTCCGATGTCTGATTCTAGAAAGCTCCATTATTTTATGGGCGTCAAAGCGGAGTTCAATAAAGCATGCATTCTCCTAAGTCAAGAAACCTATGCTACTGATATAATCAAGAGTTCGAGAATGGAAGGCTGTAAACCATGCTCTACGCCAGTTGATCTTAATTCGAAGCTCTCCACCGAGGTTGGTGATTTGATTCCTGATGCCACGCAATATCGAAGGCTAGCTGGAGCATTATAATACCTTACCTTCACCAGGCCGGATATCTCGTACGCGGATCATCAAATATGTCTCTACATGCATATTCCTCGGGAACCACATCTTGTTGCTCTTAGGCATATCATTTGGTATATTCAAGGTACTAAATCACATGGGTTACAACTTTGAAAGAGCAACATTGATCAGCTGGTATTGTACTCGGATGCTGATTGGGGAGGCTGTCCCGACACCTGATGTTCTACCTCAGGCTATTGCGTGTTCCTCGGCTCAAACCTTGTCTCATGGTCTTCCAAACGACAGCCTACAATTTCCAGGCCCAACACAGAAGCTGAGTACAAAGGGGTTGCAAACACATTTGTTGAGTTATGTTGGATAAGAAACTTGATGCTAGAATTGGGTTGTCCAATACGAAAGGCATTTTTGGTTTATTGTGACAACATAAGTTTGGTTTATCTATCTCACAATCCAGTCAAACATCAAAGGACAAAACATGTTGAAACTGATATCCATTTTATTCGTGAGAATGTTGCTATGGTTCAAGTACGCGTCTTACATGTTTCTTCATCTCTTCAATTTACAGATATATTTACATAAGGACTGCCAACTTCTCTCTTAAACGACTTTCAACCAGCCTCACCGTCTACAACCCGCCTCACCGTCTACAACCCGCCTCACCGTCTACAACCCCGACAATGTGGCTGTGGGAGGGTGATAGAATCTAGGATTCTGTTACTAGCAACTATTGTTTAGATTTCATATTATACAATCTTATCTCTCCTATAAATTTTTAACAAACTTCACTTCTTATAGTCGGTAAATAAGAATCAATCCTTGAAGGAAAATTCATTAACTTTCAGTTATTAAAGGTGTAATTGGATCTATTGAAAAGTTATTGGGGGTCCAAGCGAATTGTTAAACAGTTAAACTAGTGCAAACCTAACACATAATTTAACTATCAAAATTGACCTGACCCTTATTCATCTTCCAGATTTTCAAAACTAATGCATCAAGTGGAGTTTAAGAAAAAAGGCTTAGAATCTTGTGTAAACTGATCATACTACTGTTGAAAAGAAAAACTCAAACACAACAAGAGTTTTATGTGGAGATATCTGCTATAAGTTTGGTAAGTTCTTTCACATGAACATTCTTCTTTGCAATTTCTTGCATTTATGAATGGTCAACACTTTACTACATACCAGTTGACGGGACTACTCAACATAGCTCTCATGGTTCTATAACAACTTAAGCTAATGTTTACCTCTCTGAGGCTAGACTTGTTCCTCCAACTTTTCACTTTCAAGAATTCCTAAACCATTTTCCATTTCAGATGATTTTTCCTGTAGAAGAGCAAGCATCATATTCTTCATCGAACTCAGATTTTGCTTAACGTTTGCAAATAGAGTTCATTTGGATCATGCGTGTGATTGTTAATTTACTTATTTGTACTTTTTTGTCTCAATAAGCTTGTAAAGTAGTAAGTAACAATAGCTATTATTGTGACAACTTGTCCCATGGACCCAAGCTCACAACCCTAGAGACCACCGACCCTAACCCCTCACCGTGGAAGGAACGCATTCACATCCACCGGTAGGTTATTGGTGCCCTTGGCGTTACTCGAACCCAAAACAACACCCTATAACATCTCTCCCATAGAGAAGTTGTCACCAACTGAGCTGCACAATTGGTGACAGTTTCTCTATGGGAGAGTTGTTAAAGGGTGAGGCCTTGAGTTCGAATAACGCCAAGTGCACCAATAACCTGTCTATGAGCCGAGGCCCTAAATGGTATGTTGTATCACAGGGGAATGGTTAGGGTCTATGCGCTGCAGCCCCAGCTAGATCCCTTGGAGAGGTTGTTACAATTATGTTCATTACCTTCTTCGAATTCAGAATCACAACAAAAAAGAAGTCATAGATTTCTTATACCTAAGACTAGCTTCATCGAGAGCAATGTTTCCACTTCTTCCGCCATCATTGGATTCTGACTGATTCAGTGCTCCGTTAAATCGCAGTCGCGCCGACGGAAACGAAAGTCATTCCATTTAAACTGAAGAAGAATTTGTATGTATAGATATCTATTTCATCTTCTTGCCATCAATAAGGGTCATGTCAATTTTAAGCTTGGACCGGTTAAAATTTCAACATTTAGATTAGCCCCTAAATCTTTCCATTGGATCTAGTTACACCATGAGTAGTAAATTCGACATATTTCAACGACTATGTAGTTTAGGATATATTTTAATAATTTGATTTTGTTGAAATTACCTAATAGTTTGTTCATGTAGAATTTTTTTTCCTATTTTCTAAAGAAAAAATTATTGTTGTAAGAATATTTTTTTATTATTTCCTCATTTAAACATTAGATATAGCTAAACCAAAAATGATATAGATTAAATTTTACAGTTAAATTTTACAACAACATCCCATCAAATTGTTTCCATTGTGGTGTCAGATGACACCCTTTAAATCTTTGAAAAAAAAAACTAAATGTATTCGTCTAAAATAGTAAGTAACCTATGGTAACTTTCATAAAAGTTGTGTAATGACTCTCTCCCGTATAACCAGGGTTCAATTTTCCTCATAAACCTTTGTGTTGTTGATTAGTTTTTGAGTCCGGTTAAATGATACTTAGGTCTCCACTGAGAGAGATGGACCTTCTTCTCACTATCTGAATCGAGACATATTGGATAGGGTTGCAAATCCAACTGATTAGTTGACTTTTTCTTTTTAGAACTGAATTTTACTTATTAGGCGTAACTGCTTTGCAATGCTAATCATAATTCATATTCTTAGAAATCTTAGCCATGCCATCCTGAAAAACTAGAATAAGTAAATGCTATTTTTTTCATCTCGATCAGACATAGGTAGATAGAATTGGCTTGAGAACAATTCTACTATATAATCAAAACTTGATCTAACTAATGGATAGTAACAAAAAAACAAACTTCTATTGCGATGTTAACTTAAGTTAAGACCGCCCGTCGCCGTCTTCTTCTGCGTGCAAGCAACAAAAAAAATCAAAAAAAAAAAGAAAAAAAAAGAGAGCGAGATAGATTCTTCTCCTCCGTCCGAGAAACCGATCATAGTACGAAGGATTACTCAAAGAACGGTGCTGATGCAGAGAGCAAGAAGACGATGCGAAGGCACTGCCATGGGCGCCACCGTCTTCGATCTCCGACCCGGCGTCGGTATCGGACCTTTCTCTATCGGTATGCTGATTCTCTCAAACTCTCTTCTGCTTTTCTTTAATTTTCGAATTCCAAAATCAGTTGATCATCGATTTGCGATCGGCGATCGCATTGTTGCTTTGGGAATTCGATGATACTAGATAGGGTTTGACATAGCGACCAAGTTCCTTGTTATAGTATTAGTCGTATTAGTTCATTAGCACACTGTTCAGCTTCCGATCAAGTCTGTGGTGTTCGTTTCAGGAATGCCAATTTGTGATGCATTTGCGCAAATAGAGCAGCAGCCTAACATATATGATGTCGTCCATGTTAAATACCAGGAAAAACGGCCGATTAGTACCTCAACTAGGGTCATATTGCCTTATCAGTACCCAAACTATTTGACTGTGCATATTTGTACCTGATCTAATAAAAATTTGAAATCGGTACCTGAACTAATAAAAAACGGCTTTTACGTACCTGCGACCGACAACATGTCAGGTAACCGGTAATATTTATTTGGGAAATGCTAAACGACGCCGTTTCAACTAGTGAAAAAAATATGCGCAGATGAAGGATCGAACCCGGGTCTCTCTTAAATAAAGAGCACATCATTAACCACTTGTGCTAGTATAAAAATCTCGTTATTGTTTGTAAAAACAATTATATTACCTTTTAAATTAGCGATTATCTTCCTCTTTTTTTCATCAACACCAACAAAGGTTAAATAACCAAAAAAATCTCAAATTTGAAATAAGAATTTATTTTATAAATAAGCATAACTTAATTTGGTTATATATATATATTAACGATATGTTTTCTATTATTGTGTTAAATTTTAAATTTATCTTTTGAATTACTTATTATTGTTAAAAGTGTGTTATATATTCTTACATTTATTATTCAGTCAAAGCAATATTAATTTTAATAGTATTAAATATTTTAATATTTAAAGAAAAAAATAATTTTTTATTTCATATCTTTAATAATCTGATTATTTTATATTTTTCTAATAATATATATTTATGTAATTGTTTTGTCATTTTAAAACTATAGTAATAAATTAAACTTATATCAAATGTTTGAAAAATATTATATCAAATAATTTTATTTAATATAAATATAACTTGTTGAAATTAATATTAGAAATCTACTTATTAAAAATTAGTATTAGAAATCTATTTGTTAGAAATTAGTATTAAAAATCTAGTTATATGATTTTGGTTTTGTAAAGAAACAATAATTCTTCACTAGCATAAGCGGTTAATGCATGCATTGCATGTGTGCTGAACCCCAGTTCGATCCGCGGTAAGTGTTCTTTTTTTTCTAACTCAAAACATGAGACTCATTCTCACTTCTTCTTTCATTTCAGTCTCATCTTTTTTTCTTATTCTCTATGATTCGGTTGCCTTGTGCAGGATCCTTTGATGCTGGATGTTGTTATTAGCTTTCCGGATCATGGTTTTCATCTTCGGTTTGATCCCTGGTCTCAGGTACTACTAGTTTTTAATAGACAATCCTGTGCTCCAGACTTGTTTTTGATCAAACCAACTAGTTTGCTTTACAACTATTCAACCAACAACCTACATTTTAATTTGACTAGTTTCAAGTAAAGTAAACCTTTTGGTGCAATTCAGCTTACTCTTTCTTTTCTTTTTTTTGTTAAAGAATCACTGATTCTAGCTTGGTTAATTTCTTCCAAAACTTGATTTGTTTGCAGAGGTTACGGCTCATTGAAATATATGATGTCAAGCGGCTTCAGATGCGTTACGCCACTTCTATTATTGGGTGAGTTAAAAGTTTATGGCTTTGGTGTGGTTTACTCTTGTAATGACTGTCTTTTTCTTGCACTTCAGGGGTCCATCTACTCTGGCGACGTTTGTGGCTGTTTATGCACTTTTTGGACCGACTTTTCCTGGGATTTATGATAAAGAGAGAGGGGTTTATTCTCTCTTCTACCCGGTGAGCCACAAATAAAAATACGGTTCTCATTCGTCCTCCTTATATTTTTGATTTTTTTCCTGTAAATGTTTTGACACTATTTAACTTTGGCAGGGGTTATCCTTCCAGTTTCCAATTCCCAACCAGTACACGGACTGCTGCCATGATGGAGAAGGTGTGTTCTTCTCCGGGTTTGAGAGATTTTTTTTTCATGTTTTTTTTTGTCGTGTTCAATATATATATGACTTTATCTTTCTCTTCTATGAAGCGGCGCTACCATTGGAGTTTCCAGATGGCACCACACCAGTAACATGCCGGGTCTCTATTTATGACAACTCAAGCGACAAAAAAGTTGGTGTTGGAAAGCTGATGGATAGAGCTTCTGTCCCTCCTTTGCCTCCTGGCAGCCTTTATATGGAAGAGGTTCATGTCAAGGTCTGGCTTATCTTCATTTACTGCCGCTCCCCTCTGTGTGGTTTCGCAGCCCTTAGTTTAAACATCACTACCAGTTAGGCACCTCCTTACTCTTTGCATGACTTCACTATATATTTATGCAGCTTGGCAAGGAATTATTCTTTACTGTTGGAGGCCAGCATATGCCTTTTGGTGCATCGCCACAGGTAAAGTTAGTACATGTCTTGTTGTGCATCTTCTTTGGAACTCATCATTTCGTGCTCTGTGCAGGATGTGTGGACTGACTTAGGACGACCATGTGGGATCCACCCAAAGCAGGTAACTTGTTTGTTGTATGTCGCGTACAGATGCTTACACTAGCTTCTTTTACTATCTTACATTTGCATGCATAATCTCTCATAGTCTAATACACATTTGAACATACTGCTTCTAAAATTGTACTTTGCTTTCCAGGTAGACCAAATGGTTATTCATTCCGCATCAGATCCACGACCAAAAACAACCCTCTGTGGTGATTACTTTTACAACTATTTTACTCGTGGTTTGGACATCCTGTTTGATGGAGAGGTAGGAAGCTGGTCAAATAGAGTTAAAATGTTGTGTTTTTTTTTAATCCATGACTCTTACCTTTTCTACAGACTCACAGAGCTAAGAAGTTTGTTCTTCACACGAACTATCCTGGTCATGCTGATTTCAACTCGTACATAAAGTGTAACTTTGTGATCTCTGGTAAGCGACACAAAATGATATCAGCTTCCAATCAATTAGTTATATTTTATTCAGACCTATGTTGCGTCTTATTTTTCAACAAAACTAAGCTTTATTGCTCTGCTTTTCAGTTGGAGAGGGTGAGGCAGAAGCAAACAGAGGTGGAAACAAGATCACTCCAAGAACGAATTGGGAGCAGGTTAAGGTAAATTAGTTTCAGACAAAGTGATACAAGCATAACAGGAAAATGATAAGAAACTAGTTTATGTTAGGCCTTGACCATTTTCACCTGAAAATTTCTTGACGAATCCCATTGCATAACGAGAAGAAACTTGTGAGGTGTTGATCAGATGGTAGAAATGTCAGCATGGATATGACTGATTCGAGTCAGTAAACCTAAGAATGGTATTGTTAACAAATGAGTAGAACATTTCTCATGAAACCTTTTACTTTCACACCGTAACAGGAAATACTCGGGGAGTGTGGCCCAGCAGCTATACAGACACAGGGCTCAACCAGCAACCCATTTGGATCGACATACGTGTATGGCTATCAGAATGTTGCTTTTGAGGTGAAGCATCTTAACTAACACCCTGAATCAGTAATTAGGATCCAGGATCCTCCTTGCTTTATGTTTTCAGATTGTTATAGGAAATTATTTTTGGGGTTAATAATTTTGCAGGTGATGAAGAACGGTCATATAGCAACTATAACCTTGTTCCAGTCATAATGTGTATACAGTGGAGGTATGCCCTTACTAATAACAGTCCTGTTGTATCTTCAGTAGAGTGACATTTATTTTTGCAAAGTTTCAAGTGCTTCGCTGTCTGATTTTATAGTTAAAAAATAGTCTTGAAGTAGGTTGTTTTCTATTGTATGTTGCTGAAAGAAAAGCTCATCTCATATAATGTGGATGATCTGAATCAATTTGTCTTTGTAGGTGGGATTTGGCTGGAGAGGTGATCTGACTCTGCAAATCTAACGTCAAAAAAAGCTGCAAACAGTCGGTATTATTACCAAAGACTAGAAATGTCTAAAACAAAGCTGTACAGTTGATATCAAGTTTAACAAGAAGAGTTGCTCTATGGTTATATATTATGTACATTCGATCCGACTTATATATACATATCCATGCATTTTGATGAATAATACTAGCCCTCCTGTTGGAAAAAATTTAAAACTAAAAAAAGAAAAGCCACTGGAAAAACAAAAAGTTCTCCGTCGCCGGGACTCGAACCCGGGTCTCTCGGGTGAGAGCCGAGTATCCTAACCAGCTAGACTACGACGGATTGTTGACAACAGTCTACCAATATAAACACAAATCAGTCTCACCAAACCCTCTTCATGTGCTACTTGTTCTATCCGTTGCGAGCAGCGTGTTTGGTTTTGTAGAAGAAAAAGTGGTTTTGTGAATTGGAATCATCGGCGTTACTTGTCTTCTCCTATTCTGGTGGGTATTCAGTTTGTAAAAGTCGTCGGATGTTAGCTTCGAGTTTTGTGCTGCGCGAATGCGAAGTAGTGATTGTGCAATTGGTTTAGGCTACGAACTTGTTAGGGTTTTTGATTTTGCCTTTATTGGTTTCAATATTATATTTAGGGATTGAGCTAGCTTGCTTGTTGGTGTGAAGAAAAGCTCCGGTCAGAGATGATGAGTGCTTCCGGGTTAACTGTAACTCCCCCCAGATTTCACTTTCGAGTGCGTTCACATCGTTTTGGCACTTCTCAGAGAAGCTCCCAAGCCTTTACTGTTCGTCGAGATGCAGCTGCAGCAGCAGCAGCAGCAGCTTGTCCTCTTCTTCAAAGGTAGTTCGATTAAGCATATGCTTCTTCTTTCTCATCATTGTTATCTGTAAAGATGTTTCTCTTTGGTGTCGCATAGGACCGCACTTCCAACACAAAGAAGCAATGCTATGATAGTCCGTGCCATGAGTGCTTCCTTTGGTGATATGTCAGACGATTCATCTGGTAAACTACATAACCCCTGACCTATGCATTATTTTAGGTTAAACTTGCTGATTAGAGATAACCTCTGCTTTATTCTTGTAATATGCAAATTGTATTGTGTTCCTTAGTGGTGATAGTTTAGAAGCTTTTGAGCTGAATTTGTTGTCAGTAACCCAAGAAAGCAAGCAATGCATAAGGATTAACGTTCCTTGCTACTTCCATTTGTTCAGCTGTTTTCCCTCGGATCAATGTCAAAGACCCTTACAAACGTCTTGGGATTAGCCGGATGGCCTCAGAAGACGAGATTCAAGGCGCCAGGAACTTTCTCATTCAGCAATACGCTGGTCACAAGCCTAGTGTTGACGCGATCGAATCAGCTCACGACAAAATTATCATGCAGAAGTTCCATGAGAGGAAAAACCCCAAGATCGACATAAACAAGAAGGTCCGCCAAGTGAGGCAGTCCAAAGTTGTAAGCTTTGTTTTCGACAGATTCCAAACTCCTCCCACTGCTTTCCTTGTCAAAACAGCAGTCACGTTTGCAGTTCTCGGCGCTCTTACGATTCTGTTTCCGACAGAAGAAGGACCTACTCTGCAGGTTTTGTTATCTGTGATAGCTACCTTTTACTTCATCCACCAAAGGCTGAAGAAGAAGCTCTGGTCTTTCCTTTACGGGTAATAAACAAAGCTGATCATAATCGCAAAACCTTTTACTACCTTCTTGGTTTTGAATGTGCAACTGATCAGGTTAATGATATTGTGAAACAGGACTGGCTCTTTCATCTTCTCGTGGCTGATTGGGACCTTCTTGATGGTATCTGTGATCCCGCCCTTCATCAAAGGACCAAGAGGTTTCGAAGTCATGTCTTCGCTCTTAAGCTACGTTTTGCTTTGGGTGGCTTCGAGCTACCTTCGGTAACACTCTTGCTCTTTTCTTTACTCTCCTTTTGGGGTCGCAAAAGTATTCTCGGATATATGAAGAAAACACAAAATGAGAACCTGAATCATCTTCATGGCATAGATTGAAAAAGATTTTTGTCTAAGACGAGAAAGCTGGTTTAATCAATTGGTCAGTTGACTTAAAATATTGGGTCACAGTCGATTTGGGGGAAAAAAAAGAAAAGGAAATCATCAATTTTCGAATTTAAAGATTACATTTGTTTAGACATGACCTAGAAATGTACAGATAACCCATTTGTACAAGTATATTTGAATGCGGACAATCTGTTTCACACCTTAACTAGCGATACAAAAATTAGCCTAGATGTGGGCTTTATCACAAACTGGCAGCCGAAAAAGGTAAGGATGAGCTTGTGCTAACCAGTAGAGCTGGGAACTAGAATCTAAATCCGCGCCCCCTGTCTTGTTTGACCAGCCGCGAGACAGATTTAAAAAAAAATTTGCGGGTGGATACGTATGTGTTAAAGAAAGTCAGTGCTATCTTTATCCAACCAAAGGAGGAAAAGTGACTTCATCAAAACCTCCCCACAATATGTTTTGTCACTAACTCACAAATTTGTAACCTCAGAAGAGACCCTACACTCTGTCTCCGGAAAAGCCTTATGCTTTGAATCTTGAGAAACATTCGCAAAGAGCAGGAGGCGAGGTGCATACTAGTAGCCGAAGCTGTGTAACATGTATCTAGCTATAGCGTCCAGGGAGATGTTTGGCCTCAACTTCTCTCTTAATCCCCATCCCAAGAAATCTTAGCCTATGGAAATGGGCGTTCTCTCTAGGGCTGAGCGCAAGCTGGGTAAAGTTTTTTGTCATATCTGCTACTTGACTTGTCTTGTGCAAGTATTAGAATTTTGATTTGTACTTATACTTGATTCGATTAATTATTTAGGTATCAAGTATTTGTTTATATTTTAAATACTTGCAAGTTACTTGGTAATACTTGATAAATGTTTATTTAGATTTAAAATTTTAAAAATTTAAAAATAAATATACCAAAACATATAAGTTTTGTTAAATTGGAATAAATATGTTTTCTTCATATACTTATTACTCTAATTATTTGTGTAAGTTATTTGATTTAGTGTGTGTGTGTAAGTTATTTGATTTAGTGTGTGTGTATATAACTCATCTAAAATAAATATATATTACATTAAATACCTAAAAAGTAATATTGCATTTGAACTTTATTATAATATAGAACAAGTATTTTAATGGGTATTACAATCTTTTAAAATCAATAACAAGTAATAAAATAAGTAACAAGTCGAATATTAAAAAAATTATGATACTTGATACTTGTACTTGCAAATATTAAGATTTACAGACTTGTTACTTGTCTTGACAACGCCAAATACTTGATTTTTCAAGCCGAATAAGAATCAAATATCAAGTATTGACCAAATAACAAGTATTAGTGCATAGCCTTAGTTGTCTCCCTCTCCGTATTGTAACTAAAGAGAACAACACAAAGTGGTGAGAAGTACATTCGCTAAGTGTAAATTTTTGATTTGAGATTGAGAGCCGGAAGAGACCTCAAAGTGTAATTTCAGAATACCATTTCTCTCAAAAAAAAGTGTTGATGTTTTTCATGCAACTGAACAATCATGTATTGATTTGCATCATGTAGACAGGAGTTGCAGAAGCAAGACACAAGTCATAGTTGAGAACAACGTGTATCTATCTGCTTTAAACACTTTTGCTGTGTCCAAAGTTAGTTACCTCAAATACACACTGAATTACTTCAAAAAAAGAAAAAAAAAAGACAAGAAACTAATCCAAACAAAAACAACAACAAAAGAAGCATTATAGCAAAAATAAAAGGACGACATTTGTAACAACTCTATAGAAATAACAGATTCAAGTTCCATCAAGGTTGTTGCTGAGCATCCATGTAACCAGCATCAACAAGCACTTTCTCCCTCTTAGCAAGCTCAAGATCTTCATCAACCATCATCTTCACCAGCTTCTCAAACCCCACTTTCGGCTTCCACCCCAACACTTCCTTCGCCTTGCTCGCATCCCCTTTCAGGTTATCCACTTCAGCTGGCCTAAAGTACCTCTTATCAATCTCCACATGGTCTCTCCAGTTGAGCCCCAAGTACCCAAACGAAACCTCAAGAAACTCCTCCACAGTATGGGACTCCTCCGTCGCCACAACGTAATCATCCGCCTTCTCTTGCTGCAGCATCAGCCACATCGCCTCCACGTAATCCCCCGCGAACCCCCAGTCTCGAGAAGCTTGTAGATTCCCGAGGAAGAGCTTCCTCTGCAAACCGACTTTGATCCTCCCCAAGGCTCTCGTGATCTTCCTCGTGACAAAGTTCTCCCCGCGACGTGGCGACTCGTGGTTGAACAAGATTCCGTTACAGGCGAAGAGACCGTACGCTTCTCTGTAGTTCACCGTGTACCAATGAGCAGCGGCTTTGGACGCGGCGTAAGGAGATCTCGGATGAAACGGCGTCGTTTCCGACTGTGGAGGCGGAGTAGCTCCGAACATCTCGGAAGATCCGGCTTGGTAGTACTTGATGCTCCGGCCAGTGTCGGCGGTGTGAGATCTGACGGCTTCGAGGAGGCGGAGAGCGCCGGTGGCGACCACATCGGCCGTGTAATCAGGGATCTCGAAGGAGACGGCGACGTGAGACTGAGCGGCGAGGTTGTACACTTCGTCAGGCTTGATCACGTCGATCCAGCGGCGGAGGGAGGATGCGTCGGTGAGATCGGCGTAGTGGAGCTTCATGAGAGCTTTGTCGACGTTGTGGGGATCGATGTAGATGTGGTTGATCCGCTGGGTGTTGAAATTGGATGATCGGCGGATCAGGCCGTGGACTTCGTACCCTTTTGAGAGGAGGAACTCCGTTAGGTACGATCCGTCTTGGCCCGTGATTCCGGTGATGAGAGCGATCTTCCTTGCCTGCGTCGGCATTTCAACGGAGGTGGCGGAATCGGATCTGGATCCGTTGCTTTCTGACGCCATTTTTGGTTTTTGGATCTGGGTTTCGCGGTGATACTACACGTCGTCAAGTTCTGTCTTGTTTAAATAGGACAGTGACGGAGATGAGAGCTTGAAGACGGAGAGGGTATTTTCGTCAATGTAAGCGTTATTTTATAGTCAAATCACCATCGTGTTTTTTCTTTAATTTCATTGCCGTCAGATGCGGTTTGTTTCCACAGTAACGCCTCACACGTTAATGGTTTACTCCTCTTCTGGTCAACCCTCGTGGATGGTTGGTTTACTGTATAATAATAAGGCTCGGAATTTGAGTCATTAACCGTGGGTTCCACCCCATTTAACCTGCCGCCGGACCGATGTGAGTCGAGTGACTCGAAATTTTTTACATAAGGATGTAGGTCGGGTCGATTCGATTTTAAGTGAGAGGCTGTTTGTTTCATCATTTGTCATCTAGGTCGATTCAATTTTAAGTGAGAGGCTGTTTGTTTCATCATTTGTCATCTAGGTCGATTCGATTTTAAGTGAGAGGCTGTTTGTTTCAAATATTATTTGTCATCTAGATCGATTCAATTTTAAGTGAGAGGCTCTTTGTTTCATCATTTGTCATTTGTACTTTGATGATCAATTTATATGATTTATCCAAATGATCCATCTAAATATTATTGAGATTGTTTGTTTGTCCATCCAGATGGATAATTTAGATGAATCATCTAAATAGATTTATGTTTGTTTTTATCTTCATCTAGATGAATTTAGTACACAAATTACTGATATACTTTTGTTTAGATTTAATATTTTTTTACTATATTAATTTTTATTAATTACTTAAATAGAATTATTTTAAAATATGATTTTGGCAGGAAATATAATTTTGTGATTTAGCGGAAAAATACATATTCACAATTTTGGCGGAGAAACATGTTTTGCGATTTTGGTTGGAAAACACATTTTGCGGTTTTAGCAGAAAAACGCTTTTCGTTTTGGCCGAGAAACACATTTTACGGTTTTAGGGGGAAAACAAGTTTTTACGGTTTTGCAGAAACCGTGTTTTTGCGATTTTGGCTGAAAAACGTGTTTTTACATTTTTGGCGAGAAAACATGTTTTTGTGATTTTGGGGGAAAAATGTTTTTTCCGGTTTTTAAGTGGGATGAGTGCTGGTCGGCCGAATTTAAATTATGGATACCTACCAATCTGCAACATTTAAAATTATTTTTTTTTAAAAAAATTAAAAATTCGTAAATTGCTTTTTTTTAATATTTAAAAGTTGTAGATTTTTTAAATATAAATATATTATTTATATTATTTTTAACAAAATAATTAATGTATAATAAACATAATTATTTTATTAAATTTAATATTATATGCGGGTTATGTGGTTTACCCGTAATTCTCAGTGGGGCAGATGCATATATACGATTTTTTACAGGTTATGGGGGTTGAAATTTTAAGTAAAAAAAAAAGAGTCGACCCGCGGGGCAGGTTAACCCGCATACCCAACCATATATAATAGTATTTGCATGCTCTACGTCCAAATCAAGAAATTTTCCATCAGTTTGACCAATGGCTCATTAATGCTTTTACAACAAAAGTTTGAGGTTAAAACCCTAGAGAATGTGAATTATGCATATTATGGAGAAAAAATATTACATGATCTTAGCATGATGTAAAGTGTATTGTCAAACGTGAATCTCATTGGGCGCCTCAAAATTGTGCAGTCAGACGTGAATTCTCATAAGATAGGTTGAATTGTCGGCGATAGAATCGTCTATCTAATATTTCTCTTAGATTGTAATAGAATAATTATCCCGACATTAAAAATCAAGAAATTTCAAATCATTTGCAAATTAGTATTTTTGTTAAAATTTTATAGCTAAAATTGTAAAAATTTCAAATCATTTGCAAATTATTATTTTTTTGTTAAAATTTTATAGTCACATATTGTAAGAACATATGTATTGAAAATGTGAATTTCAACAAGCTAAGATGTTTTGAATGTATTATGGATTTCAAAATACAACACAGAAATTAGAGTTAAAGTTTATGTTGACGTGTTAAATAAGTAACTAAGAAATAAAATGTTTACTTGATACAACATGTATCAACCTCCAAACCAAAGATTTGAAGATGTGTGAACCAGTTAGGTCACTGCTTAAAATGTGGGTCAAAGGAAAAACATGAAGTTTGTTGGCTTATTCCATGATATATTGGATAGAGAGAAGTTGAGAGCTCTTGATCAACCATCAGCAACAAAGATGTATGACAAGAAGAAGAGCTAAAAATGAGGTAATGTAACATAATGGAATATAATCTATATGGGTTGTGCACAAGATGGACATGTTTGAACAATAGCCTTTTAAACCCAACAATGGAAGGATCGACCAGCTTGGGTCAAATTGATCGGTTTACTTAGCTTAGGTACATTTCAGATTTCTTGTAAACCTATTAGACATAGATTTAGGGCTGGGCTTTCATAAAACCATTCGAAATAAGTTTTGATTTTTTCTTTTTAGGTTGATCAGTGTTCTCTAGTTAAAATTTTCGGTCTTGCATATATAAAGCCAAAACAACATATATTGTAATTCACACATTCATTTAATAAAATAAAAGTTTTTGGCTTCAAAACTCGTCTTCCACGAGACCTTTATCTCTCGTTCACGTGATGAACAACCTCTAAACACCTTCATTAGTGTTATCAAGTCCAAACAAAGCAAAGTAATCTCATAAGATGAGCTCGAACAGCACAATGTATTTTGCAGTCTTTGTGTGAAGATCATCAAGCATTCAAAAGCCTTAATAGCTCTTGGACCACGCCCTCATACCACCTTCAAGTGATTTTTGGACAAGGCTTCGGATCAACACCTAATCGAGGGGTATATAGCCCATCGAGCTATTTGAGGCCGTACATGGCCGACCCTAGGCTAAAGTCCGTACATAAAAGGCTTTGAGCACCAATATATATAAAAAAGTAGGGGCACCATTAACAATTAAGTTATCTTGGTATAGTGGTATGTTTTCTACTGATTTTAACCTTTATATGCCAGATTCAACTAACTTAGTCGCATATTTTCTTCTTTTTAATAATTTTTATGCATAGTCAAACTTAAAGACCATAATTCTTCTCTATTAATAATGACAGGTTGTAGCTTTTAAAAACGTTTTACGGTTCATTTTCTCAATATTTTCTTCTTTTATTCTTTTTTTTCCACCGTTTTGTTCTTTCATTCTTTTTTTCTATTTTTTGCTAGAATCGCCACTTATTTTTTTCATAGTTGATATCTACCGGTTTGACTTCCTTTCATGCACATCTTCTCCTTTTTCTCTATTTCTTCCTTTTCTTTTTGTATGGTTCCTGATTTTTTAAAAGAATAATAATAATAATTTATATTTAATGCTTTTTGAGACCCTTACCTATTTGGATTGTTGAAATACTCAATAAAACTATGCAAGTAAAATTAATTTAACATTATTATAGAAAACTATATTGTTGTCTTTTGTTTATACATTACTCTATAACTTATGTTTCTTTTTATTATTTAATAAAAAGTATGTTTATATATTAGAAGATTCCTAAAATGCAGGAAATAAAATTTTAGTTAAGGGGGCATTATTTTCTTATTATGCTTTGGTGCCCTATGACTCAAGACCGGTACTGAGACCGTATCATGTGGTATCAGAGCCAGCTTAAAGGTTAAGGTTTTTTTGTTGTTGACCTAAATCATGTGATCAATATCCTGCAATATTCTATGTTAAATAAAAGAAACATTGAGAAGAAGGCTGTGTGCAAAGTAACAAGGGAGTTGTTGCAAGAGAGAAAAAGATAAAAAGTAGGTTGAGTTTCAAAGAGAGTATCAACTCGTCCATGAAGCAAAAAAGAAGACATACTTGCCTTATTTGGATAGCCAATAATTCCAAGATGAACTTAGAAGAGTTGACTCAAGCATTCCAGAGTTTGATAGTAGTCGAACCAACAAGACTAGACCGTGAGAGATGAAAACATCTTGATCTTGAAATACCTGAAAAAGCAAGATCTAAAGAAACATGACGACTTATTTGGATCTGTATGGGTCGTGGTCTAAGCCATCATCAAACAAGGATGAGTAGATTTATATTGTCTATATATATCAATAAACAAAGGCTTGAGAAGATTGCTTAAACCGTCCAAAGAACAATCATCATTCACAACCAAAAGAGAGGACAAAAAGACTAAACTAGAACCGATTATTCATTGTCAAGAAGACATCTTGGCTGACCAGTTAAAACAAGAGGAGAGCCAACCAGCTTTGAGTAACCATGTGTGTGACTTAACCAAGGCTGAAGAGGGAGTATTTGGTGGATCATCTAAAGCACATGACTTGGCACTTACAGCTTTGGTTGAAGAAGGTGATATCATTAAACATTTTTCTTGTAATTCTCTGATTAGTCTGCGCGTATGGATTTAGGACAGTCTCGTGAGCCATCTGAGGTTTGTAAAAAAGACTTCAAAACCTTGTTTTTGAACCAGGAGGAGTGACGTATGTGCATAGAATCAATAGCAACACTTTGGTCCAAAGAGCAACCACCAAGAATATGAGCTTATACTATCCATTCATTTTTCAAGAGAAGGATTTGAGGTCAAATCCTTTTGAAGGAGGAGAGGATGCTGTAACCAGATCTAGCATCAAGCAAATGGAAGACATGTACTTGGTTAATTCCAAAGCTGATCAAGACAATATGAGATGGACACTACTAGAACTTGGGAAAGGTTATGACCAACAAAAGTCTAACAGGGAGAAATGAGGCAATACAACTCGTCTACCAGATCACAAGGAGCATTATACACTAAAGGATGATCAAAATATATTCGTACTCAGCCACATTGAACTAGTTCGGCAATCTGAAGATCCATGAAAGCTTGTTGAAGCTTGGAGAGCTAAATGTACACTTAAGTAATGAATGGTTATATCTTGTTATATGAAATGGATTTGAAGATAAATCATTTTAAAGTAGGAGGGAATGATACAGTCTGGATCAGTCTCCAAACCAAGGATTTGAAGATCATGTGTGAATCAGCTAGATCACTGCGTAAAGTGTGGTTCAAGGGCAAAAATATGAAATTTATTGGCTTATTCCATAAAATATTGGATATAGAGAAGTTGAGATCTCTTGATGCGGCCTTGGAACTAAATAGATCAATTATCAACAACAAAGATGTGCAAGAAGAAGAAGAGTTAAAGAAGGAGCTAATGGACCATAATGGAATAGAATCTCTATGGGTCGTGCACAAGATGGACATGGTTGAACAAGGCCATTCAAGCCCAAGAAATGGAAAGATCAACCAGTTTGGATCAAAATGGTTGGTTTACTTAGCTTAGATGTATTTCTGATTTTTTATAAACCCATTAGACATAGGTTTAGGGTTGGGCTTTCATAAAGCCATTAGAAATAAGTTTTGGTTTTTCCTTTTTAAATTTGGATTAGGATTCTCAATCTTGCTTTTATAAAGCCAAAAACAGCACATATTGTAATTCACACATGAATTTAATAAATGGAAAGCTTTTGACTTCAAAATTCGTCTCCCAGGAGACCTTTATCTCTTGTTCACATGATGAACAACCTCTAAACACAAAAGAAAAATCTTCGTTACTTTTATCAAGTCCTAACAAAGCAAGGTAACGTTTTAGAATTTGATCTCGAACAACACAAGGTATTTCTTAGCCTTTGTGTGAAGATCATCAAGCATCCAAGAGTCTTAATAGCTCCTCAACCACGCCCTTATACCACCTCCAAGTGATTTTCGGGTCAAGGCTTAACTTATGATCTCTCTCTCTATATATATATATATGTGTATATGTGTGTGTGTATATATATATTTTATTATCACATCTATACCGTCCATGTATCTAGAATGTTTTGTTTTGCATTTTCCGTCTCCGTTCCGGTACCGGTACCTGTATCAGCTTAGCACACAATAGAATATTTCTTGTCACTGGTTGATGAAAACAAAACTTGAGGTTCAAGACACGTTCAATTTTGATTATTCTTAGTTCTAACTAATTTAGCAAATTATTTTGTTTAGAGCATCAAAATGACCATAACACAATTTGGATAGTCGTCGAGTTGATATAGTCATTGGTTAAATTCCAACCAATCATCACTTTTATATGAAAAATCCATTGGGTAGATGTTACTTGGGAGGAAAGCCAACCAGAATAAAGCAGTCCAAAACACTAGCATTATCTCTAAGCAGTATCATGACTATCATCATTGCCAAATATTGCAGAGTCACCATCTCTCAAGTCTCAACTACAATGATATCACTTTTCTCATGGATGTCCTTTGTCTCTCTAGTTTAAACAACACAAATTGTCGCAACACAGCAAGTATAACCTCCTCACACATTCGAAACATGTCCCGACAGACAAGCAGATAGACTCGCTAAAATGGCAAGATATATCAAGAACCACTTCTTAAATATCTCAAGAATCTATTATAATTCACTTTAATATCTCAACCAAAAGTGCATACTTTTATAATACTATCAATGAAAACCGAAATTGGTCTGCCAAAATAATATGGTAAATAGATCATAAATATCCCCTAAGGGTAAATCCAATACAAAAAGCATAAGCTTTAAAACACCAACAGAAATTGTAATAAAGTAAAACGGCAAAGTCGTTAAGGTTTAATAATAAAATGAGCAAGAAAATAAAAGAGAAGATAGAAGCTTGTGCCACAATTGAGTCTAAACTGCCTTGGCTGCTGAAGCGGCAGCTTGACCTCTGAGACGACCAGTTCTTCTCGCAGCAATGAGACCAACCTTGCCACCAGCAGATTTATCGCGTCTGACGGTACTGGCGTGACCAATGTGCTGGTGGTTTCCTCCTCCGTGAGGATGCTCGACTGGGTTCATAGCCACACCACGAACTATGGGCCAGCAGTTTCTCTTCACGCGGTACTTGTGGTATGCGTTACCTGCCTTGAGAAGTGGCTTCTCTGTTCTTCCTCCACCTGCTACTTGCCCAATCATCGCTCTGCATCCACTTTGCACTATCTTCTTCGCTCCAGAAGGAAGCTTAATCCTTTTATTTAACAAAAACAATATATATAATCCTTTATTAATAAAATATCGAGAAACTTTTAAAAAAAAATATCAAGAAACTTAAACATAGATCGGAACTCTTTTGAAATAAAAAATAAATAAAGTGTTTACAGAATCAATTCACATTAATAGTTTTCTTAACGTGTGAAACAAGTTAGGTTAGATTATTATGTTCCAATTATATAACTGGAGTTAGAGACAAGAGAACAAGTATGATATTACCTAGTGGTATCAGTGTCAGGATTGTGAGCAATGACGATGGCGTAATCACCGGAAGCTCTAGCGAAGGCTCCACGGTCACCAACATGGAGCTCAACGTTGCAGACAACAGCTCCCTCTGGAATCGATCTAAGTGGAAGCACGTTCCCTACAACGAGAGTCGCCTTCTTACCACAGTAGAGGAACTGTCCCGTGTACATACCTTCTGCAGCCACAAACAGCTCCTTCTGCTTCTTGTGACGGAAAGGATGTCGGAAGTCGACGCGAGCTAAGGGAGCACCACGACCAGGATCGTGGATGATCTCCCTCACAACACCCTTGAGATACCCATTTCTCTCACCGTAGTCGAGGCTACGGAACTTAGCCGGACCCTTGCGGTGGTGAGTGTGGGACTTGAAGACGGAACCAGCGGCACCTTTACGTTGAGCTCTAATGACACGACCCATCTCGACGAAGCAGCCTTTCTTCTAGTTGTTGCCCTCTGCGCAAGCTATTAAGGTCTTGGAGCAAGTATGTTTATTTATAGCGTCCTTCTTTGAAACCCTAGCGTTAACCCTAGTTATTAATGGACTTTCTTATTGGGCCCTATGTAGCGTAGTTACAGTTGCTAACCCAGTTAAAGTATTTTTGGACAAAAACCTAGTTAGATTAGCCTTCTTGATTAACATAATAGGATGGGGGAAAGTGCTAAAAATACTTTTAAATTAGTTAAATAATAATACTCTATTTTAATAAAGATTATTACATTTATAAAAATGTAGATTATCTACATTTATGTGGACAAAATATCTCGCCCATTTTTCAGTTTTTTTTTTTGTTTTCTAAATAACCTCCAAAATTAAAAAGATTAAAATAAGTTGATTAGGAGACAATTATATTCTTATTTATAATTTTAATTATTTTTTTATGAAAAATAAAAATGAATAAATATTTAAAATTAGAGAACAATAAATTAAAAATATTTTCTTTTGTTTTTTCTACAAATCAACATTTAAAAAAGGTTTATAAGACCTATTTAAACGTGTATGATATTTTCTTAAATTGTATTTTTTTCCTGAATTCAATAATTCTTTCATAAATTTATAAATAGACTTATTATATGTATACAAGAAGTTTCTTCCTAAATGTATATGTCCTCTTTGTGAATTTGATTTATATACATATTAAAATATTATTCAACATATAACATCTTTCGAAAAGTTACAAATATACTTTTAATATGTATAATATATTAAAAAGTTAAAATATTGAATTCCTGAAGGTCTTCTGAAAAAAAATTAGGAAGATGTTATCCCTATCTAAGAATATTTTACTAAATATATATATATATATATATATATTTATAATTCATTAAACTATTCATAAATATATATTCATGAATGTATGTTTAAATACACATTTATGTAAGTTTTCCTAATTTTGTAAAGATATTATGTATATTTATCAAGATTTTCTAACTTCTAAGAAGATATTATACTTATTTAGGAAAATATTTTTAAACTCAAATTCAGAAAGATATCATACATATTTAGGATGATCTTTCTATTATTTTTTTAAATCTTAATTTTTTTAAATGATTTTTTCAATAAAATAATGTAAAAAAATTTAAAATCAAAATTTTATTTTAATATATTTATAAAATAATGGTATAATTTTTATTTAATTCTTTAATAAAATTTACTTTGGTCATTTTGTTTTAAGAGACATTTATTCGATAAAATTTTTTTTACTGCTATCCTACTGTGATCCTCAATATAAATTTATAGTTTCAAATGCATTTTTGACACCTTTTTTATTTTTTTAGAAGTTTGATAAAGTAAATGTAGCAATAGGCAGACCCAAAAGATATTCTGTGTGTAGTTGTCAGTGATAAGTTTTGAGACGTTCGTTGAAACAGCCATACAAATCCAGAGACGGTACCTTTTAAGTTCCAAGCAACTTTCCTCAAGAGCAGAACGCAGGGCCTTTCTTCCAGAAGTTCAAATGAAATGGAAGAAATGCTAAAGTTTCGTCAAGATGATTTTAACTGAGTGTGGTTGATCACTAGAAGATCAAATGAACCATGTACTATTATTTTATATTTCGGATGCTAAAATCCCTTAAAACATTTGACATGATCGGTTTGTCTATGTAGTTACTTACACATAGACAAGAAAATTGTTACAAATTTAAGTTGTAAATCCCCAAACTAAGAACATTAGTTTTGGGGGTATTATTTTGGAATTCGTAAGGCATATAATGAGACAAGGATAGCTAAAAGTGGTTAACTAGACCTGTTTCTTGCAAAGAACCAAGCAGCCAATGGCTTTATCTTCTTTGTCTGCTTCTTCACCATAACTTGGTTCTTTTTCTTCTCATCTTTGCTCTCAATGACTTTCGTTAACAATGGTGGATTCGCAAACTTCACCGAGCGTCTCCTCTCCAAACGATCTTCATCATACATTTCATTTTGATCAAACCGGTTCATCTTGATCTCGGTTATGCTATCCGGTTCAAGAACCGTGGATTGCTCTATAAATTTCAGGTCATCTTCAACTTGAGGGTGTTCAGGGAACTTCTTTAGCGAGTGGCTTAGCTTTTCCTTAGTCGTTTCAAGCTCTTGCGTGAGAGTTTCGAGGAGCTGAGACAAAGCCTTGTTCTCCTCTTCTGCTTTCTTTAGATTCTCCTTTGCTTCATCTAGCTCAGCTTCTATGCTTTTGCTTCTAACTCCGTTCTCTCCATTGTTTCTCTAACCACGCAAGAATTTTAATAATTGATATATAGATACATAGTTATTATATCCAAAACATGTATGCATTTATATATTATTACCTCTACGGACTTGCTGACGTAATTATCTCCGAGAAGAATCCTTTCCCCGAAGAGAGTGACAGCCTCTTTGACAGACCGGAAAGGAGCTCCGGTGTCGATCTCAGCGCGAACCATAGCAAGAATGCAGCTAACCAAGGGTTGCTGTTTTTTTTTGTTGCTTTAGTTGTATGAGTTTGTGGTCCATGTGACCATGTCATATAAAGCATTTTATAAAGAAAGAAGCATCACTCTCTCAAATAAGATTGCAACCGTTGGTTGTTGCTGCTAAAACGGATGGTGACTAGGTTAGTATACTTGACCACGTTATGATTAGATTGTGTAATGGTTCAATCATATTATTATAGTCATTTCATTTTCAATAACGGGTCGAAATCCCACTAATGACAAACATGATTAGAAAGTTGTTAACATTTTCATTGTGAATTTTTTTAAAGAAAAAATAGCAACAGAATAAATGTCTTTGCGTTTACTTCACACAAAATATAACTTTGGGTAAATCTTCTGTTTTCATGTGTTCTGTTAGTTTTCTTTAACTTCTTTGGTGCTACCAAATAATCAAATCCTCATCGCGACGACAACGACATTTCTCCTTATACGTCTCTTTAATGGGCCGAGAATTCACAAATGAATTTTCTTAACTGTGTTCTCGGCACAGACCGGACCATAGATTTTAGTATTTGTAATTTGTTTAGTTTTCAGATATATTATTTTTCAATATGTTCTGCTTTGGAAAAATAAAGATATTCGATTTTTTGGATAACCAAAAAAAATTACGAATATTTACAAATATTTACAGATATTTATGAATATCTCGTCCATTTTGTTAAATACAAGTAAATCTATTAAAAACTATAAAAGGTTGTTTTCAAAAAACATCTTTTACATAATTTTTGTAAAAAGTAAAAATTAGTAAAATTATATGTTCCATAAATTCAAAAATTAATTAAATATTTTTATAAATATAGAAAATTTGTAGTTTTTATAAAGATTTCATATTTCTTTATTAATTTGATACTTGAGTAATTTTATAAATGAAATTATTAAAATTATATGTTAAAATAATAATTATATAAAAGTATACATTAACAATTCTCTATTTAATTATAGATATACTTCTATTTGTATAAAAACGGAGTAGAGCGGATATCCAACCCTGAAACTTTTAGTATTTATGATTTGGTTTATTTTTAATGGATATTGATTTTTAATATTTGATATTTGGTCCGAAGACTTACGGATATCCGAACTTTTCGTATCGAAACGAAAAACGAATCAAATCAAATTTAATAAATAAAATTTCCAGCCCTAGTTCCTGCAGTGTGCGGCAATAATAGAATTGACCAATGACATTATTCATTCTCAAGTCCCTTCATCAAAACATGGTTTGGGATGTGTACATTTTGGTGCCTCAACTTCCATGTAATTAGGGATGAAAGGGTTAGTATTTGCAGCCGATGCAAAACATGATTTCCCATCTTCTCATCTTCTCACCATAATTTTCCATGCTTACCATCTATATCTACATGTAAATTATAATAAGAGATTTTAGCTGAAGTTTAAAAAGCCACGTACGGAACTCAAAATAGCCACAAAGCTATAGCGATAATAAGGCTTGTGTTGTGGTTCGTTATAGCCATGAATAATTTTTTTATTGATATTAACCACAAACATCGCTTGGATGATATTCACAAACTCACAATATTTTGTAACTAAATATAGCTACTGATCAAATATCTACAAAAGATCTGCTAGTTCTAACAAATTTTTCTTGTTATGTCTTCTTATATACACATTCTCTCTCTTCTTTCTTGTTCATTCCGTGTTTTTGCTTTTTTGTAATTTAACACTCTTGAGAATATAAATGGCTCCAACGACTCTAACTGAGCTTGCCGGAGAGTCAAAGCTCAACTCTAAGTTCGTCAGGGACGAGGACGAACGTCCCAAGGTTGCCTACAATGAGTTTAGCAGCGAAATCCCTGTGATATCTCTCGCAGGACTCGACGAAGTTGATGGGAAAAGAGGAGAGATATGTCGTCAGATCGTTGAGGCTTGTGAGAACTGGGGAGTGTTTCAGGTGGTTGATCATGGCGTCGATACTAGTTTGGTGGCGGATATGACTTGTCTCGCTCGCGACTTCTTCGCTTTACCTCCTGAGGAGAAACTCCAGTTCGACATGTCCGGTGGTAAGAAAGGAGGATTCATCGTCTCAAGTCACCTCCAGGTAAATCCACCATAACTTTATAGAAATGCTTTAAAATAATTTTATATTAAAAAGTTTGTATGTCGCTTTAATTCATTAGATGCCAACTTGTAACTTACTTTAGGTCTCCTTCCTAGGTATGTCGGATCCTAAAAATTTTCGACTTGATTTTTGTAATTTAATTTATTTTCCCAAAACCAAGAATTACTCTACTTTAGACCCATGCATGTGTTTCTCAGTTATGTTCTTGTATTTAAATACGTTATGAATGTAGGGAGAGGTTGTTCAAGATTGGAGAGAGATCATGACATATTTCTCGTACCCGGTGAGAAACAGAGACTATTCACGGTGGCCGAATAAGCCGGAAGGGTGGGTGAAAGTGACGGAGGAGTACAGCGAGAGGCTGATGGAGTTGGCTTGTAAGCTTCTTGAGATTTTGTCTGAAGCTATGGGTCTTGATAAAGAAGCCCTCACCAATGCATGCGTCGATATGGACCAGAAAATAGTTGTTAACTATTACCCAAAATGCCCTCAGCCTGATCTCACACTCGGACTCAAGCGTCACACTGACCCTGGAACCATCACTTTGCTGCTCCAAGACCAAGTCGGTGGTTTACAAGCCACACGAGACGGTGGGAAGACATGGATTACTGTTCAGCCTGTTGAAGGAGCTTTTGTTGTCAATCTTGGCGACCATGGTCACGTCAGTACTTTCTTAATCTCTCTCACACTGCTTTTATTGTTCTCCTTTTGTGATTTTTATTTGGTCAAACTCTTTCATGTCTCTTGAAGTATCTAAGCAACGGGAGGTTCAAGAACGCTGACCACCAGGCGGTGGTGAACTCCAACTCGAGCAGGTTATCCATAGCCACGTTCCAGAATCCGGCGCCGGAAGCAACCGTGTATCCGCTTGAAGTGAGAGAAGGAGAGAAGCCGATCCTTGAGGAGCCAATAACGTTTGCGGAGATGTATAAGAGAAAGATGGGTAGAGATCTCGAGCGGGCTCGACTCAAGAAGCTGGCTATAGAAGAAGATGACCACAAGGAAGCTGCCAAGCCTCTCGACCAGAAGGAAGCTACCAAGCTTCTCGGCCAAATCATATCTTAGAATCCTTTTGTTGGTCCCTTTACTTTTGTGTTGGTTCGGTTTAGTAAGAAACAAACTCATTGCATGTTCTTTACTTTGGGTAACTTACAATAAACAAGAAAAAAAAAATTTCTACTGAATCGGGTTAGCATCCGCAACGGTAAAACCCACCAGAGATCCTTAACTATTCACTTTTTTATTTATTTTCAGATTATAAAAAAAATTTTAACTAATCGCGGATCGCCACGCATCGCGGAGACCCGCAAACAGTGTAAGGACTCCCTAAGGATCGATCCTTAGGGAGAGATTTTAAGGATCGAATCCTTAATTATTCATGGAATTCACTAGTTATTTAATTATTTTTTTTTTAAGTATTCCCCCTAAGGACCTCCCAGTGCGGGTGCCCTTAAATGTTGGAATACTCATCTCACGTTATCTCAACATTTAAGAATCTCATTAATTTAAATACAATAGTTATTCAAAGTTAATAACCTACGCAATAGAGATGTTCTATGAAGTAAACATACCATTCCACTTATGGCAACACATTAATACATCACCACCAACCATCATTATTCAGTATTCAATACTATATATGCGTATATATATTGCCACCATTGGAAATTCTCTTTTCTTTTCACTTTGTACAATTGTACTTTTGTACAAATTCTCGGCTCATCTGTGTAAAATAGAGATGCGTGTAGACTCAAAAGTATTGTAACTAGAGATAATTGGTTGACATACCTTATTTGAACATCAAATTAGCAAATTAGCTTTGACATGACTTTTTAAATTTAATGATCATTTTGCCCCTAACACCACTCTCCCCTCTAGAGCTGTGTTAGCTACTTGACAGTCATTCCTAGCTGTGTCAACCTCTTTATATCCACTTGCACCAATTGATTCATTCTCTTCTCTTTTGTTATATTTTTGTTCTAATTTTTTTGTATGCAGATTTCATGTTAATGCACTATAACTTTTTTTGTAAAACATTTTTGTTGTGAAATTTTTGTTTTTTACTGTTTATTATTATTCTTATAGTCAAAATAATATTAATTACACTACATTCTAATAAAATTAACATTGTGGTGTTATTATTGTCGACTGTTAACAGACCTGTTAGCTGTTAACAAATAGTGTAGATGTTAACAAAAATATTAGTAATAAGTATCCGAAGTATTAACAAAAGTGTTACATGTTAACAAATATTTGTAGATGTTAACATAGGTGCTAGTTGCTAACAAATACATTTACCAAATGTATTAATAGAGTCATTAACTGTTAACAAATTTTGTATGTATTAACAAATGTATTAGCTATTAACAAATATATGTATTATAAGTGTTAATAGAGGTGTTAGTTGCTAACAGATTTGTAGATGTTAATACACGCGTTAGGTATTTTATGTTAACAGATAAAAATTGTTAAAATTTCAATTTTTCTATCGAGATGAGTAAATTTAAAAAGAATAGAGAATAAAGTGTTTTTTCTTATAAAAATTGTAGAATGAAGAATTCCCTAGACATTATTTGAGAAGTGATTTGTCATATGTCATCACCACATTAATTTTAAAAGAAAAATGATAACATCGATGACATGGCTTAGAGTCAATTGTAACATGAACATAGACATTTATTGTTGATTTATATTTTTGGTAAGTTTATTATGATATGGTAACAACTAATAAATCATCATTAAAATTATAATAATAATAATAATAATAGAAATATCATAATTTATCATTTTGAAATATGATTTAGTTTTATTTTTATAATTATATAATTTTTATGACTAAAACAATTTTTCACAAATTTATGTTGTCTTATTTTTTTTTCTAATTCCAGTTACATTACTTTTATAAATTTTAGAAATAATATTAATATGGCGTTCTGAAAATTATATAACTAAAACCAATTTCTCTTAATTTTATAGAATTTGATTTAATATATTTTGACCAAAATAAAAAGATAAAAAAATATTTCCAAAATTATAATTTTAAATATATACAAATGTATTATTAAATAAAAATTATATTATATTTTATATATAATTATATGAACATGTAAAATTAAATATTATAAGAAAATAATAAAATTTATAAACTCTAAAAAAATATTTTTAAATTTAAATTTTAAAACTTTTATTTATGCATTTGGTGCAGGAAAACACCTAGTATTATAAGAATAAAAAAGATTTATAGAAAGTAAAAAAATGTGTTATCATTAAGAAAAAATCCAGAGAAAAAAGACACATGTGATAGAGATGAGAGAGTGTCAGCTAGAAAAGTGAAGAGAGAGAGTGTGTGTTAGTCAAATGTCAACTCTTTTGGTTAAGGGTATTTTCGGTAGCACAAGACCAAATTGTATGATTTGGTCCCATTATGTCAATCAATGTGTAAAAGTTAAATTTGATCTTCTTTTATGTATAGTTCGCTAAAACTCTCTTGTAACTAAATGCTTTTTAGATATCGACTGTTGAACCGGGACTATTTTCATTAATTAATTATTATTTTATAGATTATTTCTGTCACATATCTCAGCAAAGAGTGTAATCTCTAGCTAATGATCTAATCGTCGTTAGATTTTAGTGCAACCTCATTGATTTTGCAGGTACGGACATGAAAGTAGCCAATGTTACTAATGAAGGGCTCGACGCAGCAAGACACGCTTTTGGAATCCTGTGAGTTACTTTTAATATCCAAAGGTACTTAGATCATGACTAACTTGGTGCCTTAGTTGGGGTTTTTAAAATAAAAAAAACAAAAATTAACTGTTAATTGAAAAAATGTTTTTTAATTAAGCGTTACAACTTACAAGACACTTTCTTAGGAAACACGTGTCCCACATTGAGAAAGTTTTGCGTTTTCTCTATTTTTCTTTTGACGAATCTACGTGATGAAAAATCATTCCACCTTTCTCTTGGTGGCTCTCCTCGACCATTTCGCCTTTCTCTATGTGGCTCTCCTCGACAAAGAATCAATCCACCTCTTTTTCGGTGGCTCTCTTCGACGACTCCGCCCCTCTCTCTCTCTGTGGCTCTCTTCGACGATGAATCACTCTGCCTCTTTTTTGGTGGCTCTTGTCGACGATGAAAAATCTCTATCTCTCTCTCGACGACCCTCTTCGATGAAGAATCACTCCACTTTTCTCTCGGTGGCTCTCCTCGACGAAGAAAAAAGGTGATCTCTCTATCGGTGACTCTACTCGACGAAGAAAAACGGCAATTGTTGCTGCTCAGTTGAATTGAAAGGTAAATCTGTGTTATTTTGTTTTATGTTTGAATCCTTCAATTCACGCAAGTTTTCTCAATTTTGATTTGTTTGTTGTGTTGGTTTATGTCTCTTGATTTTGTCTCTTGTGTTGGTTTCTATCTCGTGATTAATATATAAATTATATGATTTTTTGTGTGTGTTAAGATGGATGGATCAACAGACATGAGACAGGTTCGTCAAACAAGAGGACTACAATTGCAATTGCAATACATGTAAAACATTTATCTTTCATCTGCTCAATTGATTGAAATTTTTATAAGTAACATTGTTTATATTCGCATCTGTGAGTCTGAATTGAATCGTCGGTAATAAATGTTTTAATTAGTGTTAGATTATGGTTGTTAGGCAATAAATAGATGTAATGGTTAGATAAAAATCATTGTTGAAGTATGATGAATGTGTTAGATATATGTCAAGTCGATTTGGTTGGTTGTAACGAATGTGTTGATCTATTAAATACAATCTTCTTTTCTTTTTCTTTTCTATAAAACTGAAACACATTTCTTCTTCTATTCCATCTACCAAAAACATTGTTCTTTTTTTTCTCTTCTTTGACATATTCAGATATGGATCTAATCCATATAGGCACACGTCAAAGTTTGTTGACCTCCTTAATAGTCAACAAAACATTGTCTTTGGTTTAATAGAAGATAGTGTTGAATTATCTTCATCACAAGTCTCTGTATTTGACACTCAAAGTATTGAAGCTTCAAAATTTGGTAAAGACACTCCTGCATAGTGTAGAGAACGAAGGAAATGGACGCCAATAGATGATGTTGTGCTCATCAGCTCGTATTTAAACACAAGAAAAGATCATGTTGTAGGGAATGAGCAAAGATTTGGTGCTTTAGTATAAGATAGTGTCGAATTATCTTCATCACAAGTCTCTGTATTTGACATTCAAGGTATTGAAGCTTCAAAATTGGTAAAGACACTCCTGCATAGTGTAGAGAACGAAGGAAATAGATGCCAATAGATGATTTTGTGCTCATCAGCTCGTAGTTAAACACAAACAAAGATCATGTTGTAGGGAATGAGCAAAGAATTGGTGCTTTCTGGAAAATAATTGCAGCCTACTTTGCGGCAAATCCGAAGGTTGCAAGCGGTGAATAGAGAGAGCCAAGTCATTGTAAGCAATGTTGGCACAAGATCATTGACCTTGTTAGCAAGTAGGCCTGGGAATTTTGGTCCTCAGGTCCGGTCTTGTCGGGTCTGAGTCCTTTGGGTCTTACATATTTACACCCAATAAGGTAATTATAATTTATCGGTTCGGACCCGGTTCGGGTCATATTAGGTACGGTTCGGCTTGGGTCTTAGATAGTTGGACCCAATAGGGTAATTAGAATTTTCTCGTTTCGGATTCGGGTCGGGTTTGGTTCGGGCCCTGCCGGGTCCGGATCGAAAATACCCAAAAACACACAAAAATATGAAAATATTTAAAATGCCCAAAATATCCAAGATTTTACCTAAAATCTGACCCGGAGACATGAAAAATACTCAAAATTTATTCAATTACTTTGAACTATATTTTTTAAAAATCTAAACTATACCAAAATACCTAAACCCGAAACTTTAAAAAAATATTCTTAATTCCAAAAATATACTAAAACATCCATATATACTTAATACTTACTAGAAATTTTGGGTATTTCGGGTACTCTATCAAGTCTCGGGTTTGGTCGGTTGGGTCTAAGACCCGCGCGTCCTCCACAACAAGACCCAATAGGGTAAACTGACATTACCCATACCTGACCCGAACCGGTTTTTTCGGGTCAGTTCTGGTTCAGGTTTTCGAATCCGCGTAAAATGCTCAGGCTTATTAGCAAGTTTTGTGTATCGTATGAAGCTGCAACTAGAGAGAAAAGTATCAGTCAAAATGAGAATGATGTTTTCAAACTAGGTCATGAAATCTCCTTTAACAACCATAAATAGAAATTCAACCTTGAACATGCTTGGAAGGAGCTTCGCAATGACCATAAATGGTGTGACCTTTCTACTTCTAAAACCACTAGAAGCGCTAATAGGAGGAAGTGTGAGGACGGTGCACAATCATCAAGCTCTCACGCAAATGAAACCAAGACTGCTGAAGATGATCAAGGAACCAATCCTCCCTCGGGTGTTAAGGCAGCAAAGGAGCATGGTAAGAAGACGATGGTAGAGGGGAAAACACTGTTTGAGTTTTAGAGTATGTGGTCCATTAAACAACAAGATTTGGCTATGAAAGAAAGGCTGTCGCAGATGAGTCTACTTGATAGTCTACTTGCAAAAAAGAACCGCTAGCTGAGTATGAAAAAACTCTAAAGAAGAAGCTCATTAATGACTTGTTGTCTAATTAATTTAAGTTTAATCTTAAGTCTAAGTGTTGAGGTCGTGTGATTGTTTGTTGTATTTTAACTTTCTGTTTCTTGTTCTTATTATGTCATGGAGCTATTGTATTCCAGAAGTTATTGTATTTTAAGTTCGTGTGT
The DNA here is from genome assembly GCA_905132765.1 of Moricandia arvensis. NCBI lineage: Eukaryota > Viridiplantae > Streptophyta > Magnoliopsida > Brassicales > Brassicaceae > Moricandia > Moricandia arvensis. Next base: position 128,284 of record CAJHQP010001003.1, read on the forward strand.
CTTGTTCTGGTTATTGATTATGGCTACTCTTCATTTTATGTTTGTATTTCAGGTTATGTTTTCTTGTTCTGGTCTTGGGAGTGGAAGAATCACATACTGAAGTGAAACTCAAGTGAAGTCTTGTATTCTTGTGTAAACTTTGTATAATTTAAGCTTGTATGCTTGTGTAAAGTCTTGTATTCTTGTATTCAAGTGAAGTCATTGACTCAAGTGAAATCACGGACTACCAAAGTTGTATTATTCACTTTGTATTCAACAGTTCTATTTTAAGTTCGTATTCACCAAAGTTTATTTAGAAAAAATTATTATCTCTTTGTAAACTTTGTATTTCTCTCTCTTTTTTCCATTCTCCTTCTCAGTTCTTCCTTCTATAAAAATCTAAAACAATTTCTACACATATATGTCATCTTCTTCTTATAACACTTTTGAGGGATCAATCAATGATAATTTTGATCAATATTTTGATCAAACGTTCAAGAATCTTTTCATTGATTATGGTGATCAAGAAGATGAAAGAAAGAGAAAGATAAAAAGATTTTATGTAGCAAGCAATTGTGAAGAAGGCCATATACGTTTATGAAATGATTATTTCACTTAACTCCAACATACCCTGAAAATTTATTCCGACAACGATTTAAAATGAACAAGCCATTGTTCATGCATATTGTTGATCGACTCTCCAATGAAGTTTAATTCTTTCGACAAAAGAAAGATGGTATTGAAAGGCTTGGTCTCTCTACACTTCAAAAGTGTACAACAACTTTCATGTCTTGCCATATGGTACTGCGGCTGATACGGTTGACGAATACCTCTGACTCAGTGCAACTGCTACTCGGTTATGTTTGAAATTTTTTGTGGAAGGAATAATATATTTGTTCGGCGATGAGTACCTAAGAAGAACAACACCAGCTGATCTTTAACGTCTACTTGATATTGGAGAGCATCATGAATTTCTCGGGATGATAAGAAGCATCAATTGTATGCATTGGGAGTGAAAGAATTGTCCCACCTCTTGAAAAGGTCAATATTCACGTGGTTCGGGAAAACCCACAATCGTTTTAGAGGTGGTTGCTTTATATGATCTATGGATATAGCATGCGTTTTTGGACCTCTAGGTACTTTAAATGATATTAATGTTCTTGATCGGTCACATGTTTTTGATGAAATAATAAAAGGCCAAGCTCTGCAAGTGAATTTTTCTGTCAATAGAAGAGCGTATAATTTGTCTTACTATCTCACCGATGGTGTTTATCCGAAATGGGCAACTTTTATCCAATCTATTACAATTCCACAAAGGTCGAAAGCAATTTTATTTGCTCAACATCAAGAATTTGCCCGAAAAGATGTCGAGCGTACTTTCGGATTCTTGCAAACTCTACTTGCCATTTTTAAAAATCTAGCACTTTTGGAGATAAAGTCAAAAATGGAAAGATTTGTAGGACCATGATTTCTACGATATGGCAAACTGAATAATTTGTTTATATAATGATAAAAACAGAAATAAAATATATAATACTAGATACCAAAAAATGATGAACAAGAACGATTTTGTGTGGAGGCGATACACTCTTTCCTTAATTCTTTAATTGCTCGTAGAATGATGGTGTTTATGCAATCAAAATCCCAGGATACAACCACACTTCGACTATTTCGCATCACTCAGAATAGAAGCTAACGAACCTATTTTGTGTGTTGTACTGTCAGACACAAAGTGGGAAAAATAATTCTAGCATAACTATTCTAAGTGGCAGAACTGCTTTTTCTCTTTGTTCTTGGATGTGTTTCTATCTATCTCTCTCAAATGATTTTGAGCATTTTTATAGAAAGAAGAAAATGAGAACACCATTGATACGTTTGATAAAACCATCATATTATGTTTTCTTCTTTCAAAACCAAAACAAACGTAAGATGTATAATTATGGAGGATTTAAGTTACATATCAATTATCATAATGAAACTTTATTATCATTGACTATGACTATGTAACTTTCAAGCAAAAACATTATTACTATTAAAAATATTTTGCAATGAGTTCACATTTTTTATATTTTAACAAATATAAAAGATAACCATAAATATGATTTAAATTATCAGACATGATGTCTAATTAATAAATTTAAATCCAAATTCAAACACATATATCAGAGTGGCTTTGCAAGCCATTCACTTTGAACCTCCATTTCTCATTCAAATAAATTCATTTTGACATATGAATACACTATTCATAATGTTCAAAAAATAGTTCCAACATTCCTCCACATGAATAGAAATAACTCTATATATACACTAGACGGCTCGACAGACTTGACCTCCTATACAAGACTCGACAAGACTCTACTAAAGACTTTTGAGAGTACAAACGAAATATCCACTGCATGATGAGCTGATAGCATTTTTCAGCCTTGAACCAGTCATTGTTAATAGCTATCGGATTTACTCGGCCAGGTAGTGAACATGATGTCTTGAACCACCCGTGCTTTAATGTAATTCTAGACAACAACTATAACACAGTTTCATTCTCTCACAGAACTAGGTTCTTTGTTGTGTTCATTTTGGCCGTGAACCGTCCTAGTTAATCATGAGTGAACTTGGAGGATATAATATTTCCTTCATTCTCCTAGAAACTCATTTCACACTCACAAGGTGATTTGCCATTAACTTTTTTTAGAGGAGCATCATGTACTACTCCATTTATATCTCGAAGCTATGGACATATATCATTAAAAGCAAATGCTTATCCTCTATTCCTTACATGTAGCATTGTTTAATCATCCTAGGAACTGGGTATAGACTGAAGTCTTACATTTCTTTGGACATATTTAGTTTGACTTAGTTTTCTCCTTGAACCTATTTCTTTGGATCTCTAGTCAGTTAGGTAGAGTTACCGTCAAACCTCATATTATTTCATAGGCTTTAACCCATTCCTCTTGATGATATAACAATATGATCTCATGACACACCTTTAATATAAGGATCCTAGGTTGTCATCATAATGAACATAACCTCTTGAGATTAGTCGAGATCAATTGTTTAATAATTTTTGTCATCTTTTTTCAAGATACAAATAACCATTATATACAAAACTCAATGCATGAAACTAGTTTTTTTTTTAAATTATATTGTGATAATTATCACTAAGTTCATGTGGTCTCTTGCCAATGACTATATATGGTAGGCAAAATTTCCCCCACATTTCTTGAGATAACTCAAAATATGCATAGTTGCATTTAACATCTCCTAAGAGTTTAGAAAAACTGATCTACAACTCTGTTAGATTTAAATGATTAAAAAGCAATTTCAAAATTTATTATAATTTTCTAGAAAATGTGTTTCATTTTCAGAAATTCACATTTTACATACAAATATTTTCATAGTTCTCCCAAGTTGATTTTTAAATCCAACTTGTATGCTTTGGATTTTTCCAAAACCATATTTTTGCTTTTGAGAAAATATACATGTGATTACAATATATTCTTTGTTGCATCAAAAATCACAACTTTCTTTAGTTATTTTTAACCATGTTGACTTTAGAAACTACAATAAACATGTCAATTTCAGTCATATTAATATGAGATTTCTCATTTTTATTTTCCATAATCAATCTTTATACGGCTCACGTTAAAGCATTGGCGAAATAGAAATGTTTTGATCAATATCAACAAACATTATATTTCTAATTGCAAATGATTCATATGTGACAGACGTCTCCCAAATTAATGGAGCGTCGACTCACAAATCTATTTCCATACAGATCATTTGATCTCTTAAAGATCAAAATATTTGTTTATAACTATGGTATCACCATTATACTTGAAGTTTGAATCTTTTTTTGGTAAACCATGTACTTAATAATTAAATTAAGGTACACCCATAAAGAGAAAATCTGTTACATACATTTTTGATAATTAAATCAAATAATTATCATTAACTAAGTCAGAGCATTAACACATATTTGACCAACTTAAAATAACATCTTTGACAATTTATCAACAAAAGTTAAGATACCAAAATGGAATCTCTAAAAACTAAAACGTTAATGCAATTAAATTATTGCAAAAAAAAAACAAAGTATCAAACAACTATGCTCGTCCACTTATCCAATATATAATTTAGCAAGTATACAAACTTGGTTAAATTAGAAGTAAACCAAAATAAGATCATACAAATCACACTTTTGATTCAAAATAATTAGAAAACAAAGAGAATGTGCAACACGACGGTTTCAACACATCAATATACAATCAAATCAATTTTAACTAATAATCAACATTTGATGAAAAAGAAGTCATAGACAAGCGATAACTAAAACTTTTATAAGGATCAGAGAGAAAAATAAAAAGAAGTCATGTTAAATGATCAATCCAAACAAAATTCGGAATCAAACTCAAAAATCCGTGCACATGATTGACAATTTTATTTTCCATCACCATGAATTCTCGAGTTCCTGTTTTCATGAAAAAAACAAACAAATAATCAGTTTTTCGTTAGTACAATAACGAAAATTAAAGAATTAATATTGTAGGACTATGATTTCCACGATATGGCAAACTGAATAATTTGTTTATATAATGATAAAAGCAGAAATAAAATATATAATACTTGATACCAAAATATGATAAACAAGAACGATTTCGTGTGGAGGCTGATGTCTTGCATATTTCAATTGTTTTATCCATTCATCCATATGCATTTTGATCATATAGACTAGGATTTGGTCATTTCTAGATTGCATTTTGTATACATGAGTTCTTATCAGGTATTGGAGTATCCTTGGAGTTCTTGAAGATGGTTGGAGGCTTTTGGAGCTCAAAAGGGAGTCAAAGATGATCATAGGACAAGTGGAGATGGAACTACGTGCCAGAGCGACCTCAGCACGTCGCTCCCATCCACAGCGACCTCTACAGCGATGTCGAATGGTCGCTCGGCTTCTTGTCGCTTCGTGGCATGAGAAGGATCCTGGAGCAACCTGCCCACAACGACCACACCAGGTCGCTCCCAACTGGAGCGACCTCCAGAACGACGGCAGGAGGTCGCTCGCTGATCGAGACACGAAGAGAAGCATCAGAGCGACCCCCCCCCCCGAAGCGATACCACCAAGTCGATGCGTGTCCCTGTTCGAACGAAACTCAATTTATTTTAAGGACCTTTTGGTCATTTTGTTTCATTGTTTTACATTTTCTAAACCTAATTTAAGTACCTCTGTAAGCCGTCGGAGGCGGATTATCTTTGTTCTTAGAGAAAAACACAAAAACCTTTCAAAAAGTTTATCTTCTAAGATCATTGTTTCATTGTTTTATTGTTGTTACTTGTTTATTCCATCATCTACATGATTAAGCTTGAATCCAATATGGGTTTAAGAGGAATCATGATGATTAGTGAGTAAATCACCGTTGAATTCATGGGTTAGGGAGATTAAGGGTGATTAGGCTAGATCTAGGATGTTTAGTGTAGATCTCTCTTGTTTTTTGCTAGTAGAGTAATCGTAATGCTACTTTTGAGTTGGCCACTCAAGGGTTGATCTTTAGGCATTTCCCACCCACAAGGTATTTGATGAAATGCCTGAGTCAACTCTCCTAAGCTTTTAACATTCTTTACCAGGGACATTTGTTGTTAAAGGTGTTAAAATGGCTAGTAGACTTATTCTTAATGATTACTTCCATAACATTCAACCGAAGACATTTCATGCTTGAGTTATGTTAGTAAATGAACATTCATATAGACATAGAGCTTGTTTAGAATCGTGTTTAGGCTTAAGGTTGATAGTTTAATTGATCACTCGCCATCTTTAGTTCGAATCTTGATCACGCAAGGTCTAATTCCCCTTACCCATAAGTTCTCCTTTATCTTAATTGTCAAGCTATTTCATTCATCGCACTTAGTGTTCTGTTATTTCATTTTCATCTTAGTCATAATTCAAAACCCAATCAATCACATGATCGCACTTAGATTAAGCTAGTACTTGCATTCTCAGTGCTTTTATATCACTCAGAATTGGTTCGACAATCTTTTATACTACAACATTTGCCTTAGGAGCCTTGAAAACTCCTAACATCAGAGGCGAGACACCCTTTCCTTATTTTTTTAATTGCTCGTAGTGTGACGGTGTTTATGCAATCTGAATCCTATGATACAACCAAACTTCGACTATTCTGCATCACTCAGAATAGAAGTTAACGAACCTATTTTCGTGTTGTACTCTCAGACACAAAGTGGGAAAAAAAATTCTAGCATAACTATTCTAAGTGGGATAATTTTTTTTCTTTGTTATTGGATGTGTTTCTATCTATCTCTCTCAAATGATTTTATAGAAAGAAGAAAATGAGAACACCATTGATGAAAACCATCATATTATGATTTCTTCTTTCAAAACCAAAACAAACGTAAGATGTATAATTATGAAGGATTTAAGTTACATATCAATTATTATAAAGAAACTTTATTACCATTGACTATGAGTATGTAACTTTCAAGCAAAAACATTATTACTATTAATAATCTATTTTGCAATGGGTTCACATTTTTATATTTAAACAAATATAAAAGATAACCCTGAATATGATTTAAAATAAATTATCAGACATGATATCTAACTAATAAATTTAAATCCAAATTCAAACCCAAATACCCCGAGTGGCTTTGCAAGCCATTCACTTTGAAGTTCCATTTCTCATTCAAATAAAACTCATTTTGACATATGAATACACTATTTATAATGTTCAAAAAATAGTTCCAACAAGATTATGAGAGCATGTATCATACTTCATAATATGATAGTAGAAGACGAACGAGATGGATACACTTAATTTGATGTTTCAGAACTCCAACAATGAGAAGACAGCATAAGTTCACATGTGGATCTCACGTATTCTACAAATATCGCCAATATGATGGGTATTCGAACTAGAATTCGTGATAAACAAATGCATCAACAACTGAAAGCTAATTTGGTTGAACATATACAATGTAAATTTAGACGTGATCAAGATAACAATTGAGCTTGAATGCTTCTTTGAAATGATTATCATTTTTGTAGTTAATCTTTGTTTTTATGTTTTTATTTTAAAATGTTATCTTTAACTATGTTTTATTTAATAAATAAATATTATCTTCAATAAAACAATGTTTTCTAATTCTTTTTTAAGAACCCGTAATCTAGTTTTACCATTGGAGCACTCAAACTAATAGTCTCTTAACAAGTTCTTAACTTAAGTTTATTAGTTAAATATTTATTAAAAACCTAATTAGCTAGGGTCTCTCCCATTAGTGATGCTCTAAGCCCCAAAAGTGTGTTCAAGCCTTCAACACTAGTCAAGTCTCTGATTTAAGCTAACAAAAGCTATAAGTAACAGCCTTACTGAAAAAGTATTCATATATAGTATTCATACTGTCATTTAGTTTATTTTTGAAGAAATTATATGAAAATTTACCAATGCATTTTGCATTTTTCTCCAGTGCACATTGCGATTCTACGTAAATTATAGAAAAGCGTTGCGTATAATATTCTCCCAATAGAGAAAACAAACCACAATATTAGAGTATTCACATGGGTTTGATTTTTCACTGAGTTTTTTTTTTCAATATAAAATATAATATAAAAGTAAAAAAAATAGACATGAAGAAAGTCTCTTAAAAATAAAATATTCAAACATGTGTCTGAGATTTTATTCTTAGAATATTTTTTTCATTAGTTTATATTTTACTAGTGGTATGCCCGCGCTTCGCGCGGGATTCTTACCAATTGTATAATTTTTTATATTGTAAATTAATATTTAGATGTGTAGTCTGACAAATTTTAATTAAAATATTTCAATGTGTTTGATGTTGTTGCCTTTTGTCTAGAAGGGAGGAAGCCTTTGTAAAGAAAGTATCTATGCAAGCTTAGCAACATTTTTCAATCATTTGGATTTGTACTTGTGTATGTTGAGTATTGTTATGTTTATTCGAATGCAAGTACTGAATAATTGTTTGGAAGCAGACGGAGAATATATGCATTATCCGAAAACTAAAATATAATTTGGATCGCTGGCAAAAAAAATTCAATACGAATTGAATTAATTTGAGTGTAAAAGAAGGAATAACGTAACGTAGTAGTTGAGTGTGATTAGTATGAAAAACACTCAAAAACTTATGTTTCATAGTAAAGTTTACTTGGGGTAATCTTTGCGTTAAAGTAAACTTGAGTATCAAAATGTGTATGCAAAAATAGTCTGCCTCCATAAGTGTGTATGTAAGATCAACACAATATTGTGGTTTCTTAAATACACAATTCTAGCAATTCAAATCCTCCTAATTGTTTCTACATGTGCGACACTAAAATTGCATAGGGAGGATTTGAAGAAGACAAAATCTCTTCTTTTTTTCCGTTAAAGTTGAAGAAGACAAAATATGGAAACACATTGTTGTTTTCCGATATGTCTTTATTGGGTGTAGCATATAAATTGGTTTGTAATGTGTTTATTTAGATGCCGAGATGTTGTTGAGTTGTTGTTGGTTATTTGCGTCTTTTATTACAAAGTAGTGTGTGACTTGTAGGCCAAGTAAGTGTGGTTAGTATAGCTTTGATATAAGCAAGTTCAAAAATTGAGTTCTTTGACTGCAGTTTTCTATTGTGTGGGCGCATCTGTATTTGTGTGTTCCAGACCAAACTTTAAAAATACAAATCTTGAAACAGAAATGAAATCGAACCAAAGTATACAAATAACCAAACAATTTCTATAATTTTGGAACCGGCAATTGATCTGAAAAGGAAGAGGTAATCGAATATCTAAAATGCAATTTATATACTTAAAACATATACTATTTATAATATTATAAAATTAATTATAATATTTTAAATGATCAAATAGTTTTAAAATACTATTTATAAACCAAAATATACAAAAACAAATTTTATCCAAATTATCCTAATTACTTGAAAGAATCGAACTATACAAATAGTTTTTATTTGAATATTTAATTTATCCAATTGTCTGATATTTAATCTAAAACTAAAATGATCTAATTGTTTAGTCAAATTATACAAAATTAATCAAAACCAGAACCAAGTCAGAACTGAACTGAAACCAAAAATTTTGTGGATATTAGCTAGTTCATAACTTGTTACCAGTTAGTCCAAAC